>CALZFC010000005.1:7412500-7445000 GCA_945643635.1 Allodiplogaster sudhausi
ATAGAAAGGGGGAAGAGAGAGAGAGCTCAAGAGTAAATGGTCAAAACAAAAGGATTACTAGAATGGGAGCTGCCGTTCGCTTTGCCATTCTTCTTCTCTTTATCTTTGCTGCTTCTTCTTACTCCCAAGCAGGAAAAGTGAGCTTATTGTTTCCTAATAAGACTTCTACAATAATAAAGATATTTTGTAGTGCTTCAAATGTACGGTGTATGCATTTGTGGGAGGAGAGACTCGTTGTGCGAATCCTGGGGTCTGTGAAGGAGCATTCTGTTATACTTGTCAGTTCCACTCTCATTCTTCCAATTCAAGAAAAGGAAACGAATGGCGAAGAAGAGTAAGAAAAGAGGAGAGACACGGAATAATAATATGAACTGGTTTAATGAAAATAAAATAATAAATTTGATGGGCAGATGTGGCGTCAACGGGAGCTCCTCTCCTTCTGTCTGGCTGCCTTTCAGCTGGCAGCTCCCCTCCACAAACAACCAACTTCTCCGTTATGGTACACTTCAGTTGCTTGTACAGTAGACAGAGAGATCATTTACTCATTCAGAGGAACAGCTAGAGAGAGGGAGAGAAAGAGAGAGAGGGGGAGAGGAGACAGAAAGAAAGAGAGATGAGAGAGAGATAAAAAAAGGAGAGAGAGAGAGAGGAAGAGATATGAGACCGAGATAGAGAGAGAGAGAGAGGGAGAGAGAGAGAGAGAAGTAGACAGAGAGAAGGAGATGCAGCGAGAGATATGAGAAAGGGAGAAGAAGATCTGCCCTATTGAAGGTCCCCTTCTGCCACGCGGTAGACTCTGTCGCCCTCTGCTTCTGCCAGTCTCCTGCTTCGAACGACGATCCTCCTCCCGGAACAACGCGTCCGTTAAGCATCTTTTATTAGCATCTTTATGCTTCTCTTCTCTCTCTCTCTCTCTTCTCTCTCTCTCTCTCTCCTTTCGCTCTCTCTCTTTCTTCTCACTCTCGCTCGCTCTCTCTCTCTCTCTCTCTCTCGCGTTCACCTCTCTCTCTCTCTCACTCTCTCTCTCCAGCTCCAACTCTTCCACCTCTTCGAACGGGTCCTCCTCTCTTGACATCTTCAATGTCCTTCTGCAACCGCCACTTCAATGAGTCTACCCTCGTGGGAGAACTTATCAAACCCTTCGACTTCGACGAGTTGTCAATGGTTAACTACTTATCTACATGACCCATGTAAAATGAATGAGGAGTGTCCTACTTTCAGAAAACAACTGGAGTCTCAAGTGACTATGTTAGAAAGAGATTGAGTCACATGAATCTCGGAGATATCCCAGACATTTTCCAAGGAGAAATCATAAACGGTAAGCCAGCTGTAAGGATCTCTCATTTAGTTCCTTTCATTGTGATAAGTGTTCTCTCAAGTAGCTCTTACATGCATTCATAGGCCCTTTGTCATTCTCATTCATTCTCCAACAAATACACTTCTCCTCTTCAGCGTCATAGAAAATTGTATTCCTGGAGGAGATCAAAAAAGTAAAGGATCTCAAGAATCGATTACATACACGGGTAATACTAACAGCTATATGATATTAGAATTTTGAATGCTTTTCTATAAAGTTTTGAATTACCCAGAGCACAAGTCAATATTGGACATTAGAAACACTGTGAAAATGTTAATGACAGTCTGCAGTACAACCTGCCATGTACTAGTGTAACAGCAAGAGAGAGCTAGTATTGTTACAGCAAGGAATGGCGCTGAAATTCAAACATCAAATAAGCGGGAAATCAATCGACGATTGCAGTAGTCAGTGACAATTACGATACGATACCCAATAAGAATTGTGAGGAGCAATCAAAAGGGCCCTCCACGACCTCTTCCTCGTCCTCTTCCACGACCTCGCATTGCCCCTCCTCCACCAGAAAATCCTGTAATTATTTTATCCAGAAGAGTATGAGAGATAGGGAGATATCACGAGAGAGAGAGAAAGAGAGAAATACATAAATAAAGAGACCTCGGCCGCCGCGGAAGCCGCCCCTCCGTCTTCCATCGAAGTCCCCTCCATCCTCCCCACCGTATCCGCCGCCCTCTCCCTGTCCATAACTCTGCTGATGCTGTCCACTGTATCCTTGCCCCGGTTGCCGATTCCACCCTCCACGCATGCCTCCCCCTCCTCCAGCCATGTTTCCGTTCGGAGGAAACCCCTTAAAGTGAATTGAGAGGCTATGCTAGGATATCTCAACAAAACAACTAACGTTGGCATTCCCGCGTCGACGAGGATCACGCAGGTCATCGGAGAAGTCAGCGGGTCCCCCGCTGCCAGAGGGAGTGTGACCAGGAGGGTGAGGAGAATGGGACGGGGCTGGACGCATCCGAGAATCACCCATCTCACCACTTCCACTTGGACGACCTGCAACTGCCATTCAATGCATTTACGGCTATGGCTAGAGAGAGAGAGAGAGAGAGAGAGAGGAGAGAGAGAGAGAGAGAGAGAGAGAGAGAGAGTTTAGATAGATCAATAGATAGATCAATGAATAGATAAATAAATAGATAGCTTCAACCTGGAGGAGGATGCCAAGAATTTTGTTGTCGAAGGTCAATATCTCCACTTGATGAAGAGGGAGGAGCCAAGGGAGCAGCTGAAGGAGGCATATGGCGGTAGTCCACATCCTGTAAACCATGCTGGCTCTTCAATTCAATAAGTCTCTCTCTCTCTCTCCTTCCTCCTCTCTCTCTCTCTCTCTCTCTGCCTCGCTTCCAATGAATTCACTAACCCCTTGCGCAGAAGCAGCGGGTGGAATCATGGCAGGTGGAGGGGCACCCATGTTGGGTGGCCACTGCAAGGGAGTGCCGGGTGGGGGTGGCATGTGCATCCCCGGAGGCAGTGGTCGCGGGGGAGGGGGACCCGAGCTGTAGGGAAGGGGAGGGCCACTCGGGCCAGACTCGCGTGGAAGAGCAGGCGAGAGCATCGAAGGCATCGGGGCCGAGGTCGGCGGAGGGCCAAGCAGAGACGCCTTCTGGCGCTTGAAGCCAACAACCTGAAAGGACCATGCTGAGAATGATCTACAAGGAGATCAAAGTGTACCTCTTCCTCTCTCGGAGGCGCAGCATCCATGTCATCAGCAGCGCCAGGCTTGCTCACATTCCACATCCTCTCAAACTGCCGCTGTGCTCTCTTGGCTGGCGGTTGCTTGATCAGCGTCCTCTTCGCTCCGATGTTCGGATTCTAAAATTCATTATATCATATTAAGTATTCTATTTGTAAGTGAAAGAAAGAGTGCACATTAAAAGAAAACCTAAGAAATAGGCCTACAAAGAAGTAAATGAAACCTGTAGACGCGTGTTGAGATCTTCGGGAAGATCGAGCATGTGTCCAACGGAAGCAGTGACCCGCGGGTCCACATCCTTCCGCATTGCAGTGACCACCTCGTCATCCAGCCCCATTCCTGGATTACAACTCTATTTAGAACACTCTCTTGGAAATGAATCAAGTACCAGGAATGACGGGAGCCTTGGGCTCTTCCTTCTGGTCGCTGACTGGGTTGGCCTTTCTCTCTGCTGCAGCGTACGCAGCTGCCAGTGCTTGCTGCGCTGCGCTCTTCGCTTCCTTCAAGGCAATGAGCTCTTTTCTCTATACAGTACATCACAGGAAATACCTTGTCAAGTGCACCAATCATATTGGAGAAAGAAGCCAGCCCGAAGATGTCATCTTGGGTGTCCCCTGGCCGATTCCTGGCCCAGAACTTCGTGTTATTGTCATTTGAGCCTAGAAATACAGCAACAATCTATTGAATCAACTCGACAGTTTCGGTACACTACTGAATATTTCTGACGTTATTGAAATAAACAATTGCTTCATTAAAATTTTTCAAACCCGAGGCGAGGATGTGTCCGAGAGGATGAAACTCGAGTGCCCAGACTGCCTGGTCGTGTGCGTGCTCCAGGAGGCCAACCTAGATAGGAGGTACGGTATACAAGACAGAAGGGGAGGGGGTCCCAACCTCCTTCTCCTGGTCAACCAGCCAGTAAGCCAATGTGCCGTCGCCACCTCCCGAGACAAACAGACCTTCGTGGATTGGATGCCAGGCCAGTGCTACGTCATTTAAATTAAGGAGAGAGAGGGAGAGAGAGAGAGAGAGAGAGAGAGAGAGAGAGAGAGAAGGAAAAGAGCGAGGTAGTGTTAGTGAGAGAGAGGAGAGAGAGAGAGAGAGAGAGAGAGAGAGAGAGAAGGAAAAGAGCGAGGTAGTGTTAGTGAGAGAGAGGAGAGAGAGAGAGAGAGAGAGAGAGAGAGAGAGAGAGGGAGGAAGATAACGGAAAGAGAATAAAACCTGTAACTTCCTTCTTGTGGCCTCTGTAAGTGTGAATCTCCTTCATGACTCGGATATCATAGAGTTTAATGAGATGATCCCGGGAAGCAGTGAGAAGCCAGTGTCCATTCCGATTCCATTCCACTGCCAGAACTGAACTCTTGTGGTCTTGGCTGCAAGGGAGATGTTCTGGTCCCTTTTAACATTTTCTCCATGTTCTTACAGAGTGGAGAGGCACTGCCCACTCTTCGGATCCCATAACTTGACTGGCTGCTGAGAATCTCGAGAGCCCGTGACAATCAGACCCTTCTGGGGATGCCATTTCACAGTTCGCACCTACAAGAGTGAAGAATGTAACGTGTCCAATGACTTCTGAATCACCTCAGATCCGTGTCCACGGAGGACTCGCTCTTCCGCACATCGGGCGAAGTCCCAGATACGAGCAGTGCCGTCATCTGACGCCGACACTAGCTTCACGTCCGTCGGGGCAAAGCTGGAAAACAACCACATCATTTACTCATTCAGAGGAAGAGCTAGAGAGAGGGAGAGAAAGAGAGAGAGGGGGAGAAGAGACAGAAAGAAAGAGAGATGAGAGAGAGATAAAAAAAAGGAGAGAGAGAGAGAGAGAGAGAGAGAGAGAGAGAGAGTAGATAGAGAGAAGGAGAAGCAGCGAGAGATATGAGAAAGGGAGAAGGAGAAAGAAGAAAAGAAGCGCATAAACCTAAGGCCACGAATGGGTTCATCCTTATGCGCCTGAAACATGTGGACGTTGTTCATGTTGGGCTGCCAGTACTTGATGAAGCCGTCGTGGTCGGCGGAGACCAGCCATTGCTCGTTGTGGGACCAAGTCATTCCTCGGATGGCAGAGTCGTGAGCCTCAACACAAGCAACATTCTTCTTTCTTCCCTCGTTCTCATCATCTCACAGCGTTCTGCGTAAGTCCAAACACATTTTTTCGTACTCCCGTCCCTTCAATCAGTTATTCGCTTTCTCACAAGCGTCTGCGCTGCTGTTTACTAAGTCTACGCGGCGATGTTGGTTACTACACCTTGAAATAGTCAAGGAGGAATTCGGTTGGGATGTAGTAACTTCGATGATGAAGAGAAGACGACAATTAACAGTAATTCGACAGACAGACAAAAGGATAATCCCTCTTGTTCTCCCAAGCTTGCGACTTCCAATCAAATGGATCTAGACTGCGTGCCAATTCGCACAGCAGCTCACCAATCCGTCAACTGCAGGCAAATCATGAAGAAACCAACCTTGAAAAAGAATAAATGTGACCGGTACAGAACCCAATCTATCCCTCTATTGCCCCAAGCCTCTCCACTACCCTCCCTTCCTCCACAATAATTCTGCCTGCACTGCACGATGGGTTGCTCGATCAATATTTATCCGCAAATCTCTTAGAAGTCTACAATGGAGCGGGCACGAAGAAGACGAAATTATCGATCGAGCATCGGCTTTCATTGGAACTCTTTTCAGCTTTATTGGTACTTTATTAAGAGTTCCGTCACCGCCAATTAAAACGAGCAAAAAGAACAAGAAATGACCCGAAGAATGGGCAAGTGAATCGCGCCGGGACTTTGCACATTCACTCATGCTCATTCTCTTTTTGTATACGGTGTGTTCGTTTATTGTGTGGTGGGATGCGCTAACCGGAGAGGCAGTGAGAAAAACAAACGAAACGAATCGTCTAATCACGCGGGGATAGACGAGACGAGTGAGTACCTGGAGGATCGTCTCGAAATTGAAGGCAGTTCCGTTCCAGAGAGTGAACTCGCCCGTTGAAGCTCCAGTCACCAGGCGCTTCCCCTCCGGAGTCCACTAAAGTAGGAGATAATCCTCGAAGCTCATCTAATAAAAAGCAAGCCCACCCTAAAAAAATGAAAGGGAAATGGTAATTTAAGGAGAAAAAAATCAACAGCGCAAACCAAAGGAAAATGAAGCGCACACTACTAAATACACAAAGAAACAATGTGACTGACGCATAAGCTGTAGACAGGGCACTTGACTTTGTTCATGGCAGCACGAACAAACTTGGTGAGAATGCAGTCGACAGGGACATCGGGGGTGCAAAAGGGAGGAAGAGGGCTGTTCTGGTACAGCACATCCGGCTGCTGGCAGAGACGTTGCCGCCGTCCTTTCTGCCACACTCGCGCCTGAACAGCAGGAGTTCCAAGGTAAGGCACATCATTAATAAGATTAGTTAAAATAGAATGTCCCTTTAAAGGGAAGGTGTAATAAAACCAACTCGTCCAGAGAAAAAGCCTTTTCTTTCCCTTAAAAGATCAATAGTTCACCGATATCAAACATGGCGAATCAAAAACTTTCACTATGATTTTTTACCGTGCTATTCTGAAACTTCTTTTAACAAAATGGATGCTGCACCGCCATATGTCGCTGTTGCTTACATTCAAATCTAATAACCGTGTCTTTCATGGGGTAGGTCACAATTCGTCTTGTAAAATTCGTTATGAAAAGACACCTCGACATGGTTCAGTATTGTTGCAATGTAGTCCACATGACGGCGTACATTCGCAACATTCTTTCTCAGTCGCCGGCCTGGTCCGTCGCCCATCATTAACTCCTCTTGAGCACGCTTAAATACTACTAATTGCCAATATGTTTTAAACTATGGATACAAGGTAAGTTAATACTCGATTGGAGTAACGAGTAATGAGCAACTCGAACAATGGCGTTATAGCGATGACTATCATTTAGAGTAATAAACGATCAACCAACTTGATTAGATTTGAAGCGATATCCGGGTCTATTGAACAGCTGGTAGTCCGAGTTACTGACGCTTCCTACAAGTTGAAGAATCAGAAACTACATGGGAACAAAATAATTACACGATCTATCAGTAACATTAAAATGTCCAAACCCGAAGCATTTCCTCCGGTAGCTCCGCGAAAAGAATTGCCGCCGCTACTACTCGTCTGTCCGGATGAAATCGTTAGAGTAACATTTCCGCCGCCTCCACCATAGCGAGCAACACTCGCGGCCATGGCTGGGAAAAGCACGTAGACAAAAGATTAGATCAAAACCCAATGACATTTAAACACGCATGGCGCCAGTCATGCGATTGTGAAACGGATGATTAGAAATAAGAAAGCATGAATAATCACGGGTGAAACCGGCGAACCCAATTTTACCCAGTCCTTTTCAAAACTTAAAGGAAGCAGTAAACGCAGCGCAGCCGCAACGCGACAAAAAACTGGTAAACAACACAAGTTTAAATTCTCTATGTTCAGCGCAATAAATTTAGCGCCATGTTTAAATGGCTTAAATGCGTTGCTTTCTTTGAAGAATACTAGTAGTTTATATTTAGTTTATTCAACTTTTGGTGCTGGAGTTGTGCATCAGGTAGCAGCATGAGCGTGAACGAAACACTAAGCGATGGCCCTCCGGAGGACATCGAGGACGTGATGGAAATGCTGCTCGAGAACGAATTTAGCGTACGGTTTCTCTTAGAAAGTAGTGCAAGTATGGTCGCTTTCTTCACGATAACATACTCTCTTTGCCACGACAGGGAACACTCTTTTTCAGACCACAGAGGCTGAGAAGTTTCTGGCTGAGATCGATGACCTCTTTGACAATATCTTCGATGCTTTGCGGCGCAAACGTACCACCCTCGAGCGAGAGGCCAGAAGTAAGCTGTTTATGTTTCATTCGCACTTGTTCAGAATGGCTACTCTTACTCCCTTGACTCCATTGTGTAAGAAGGTGGAAAAAAGAAGCACTTGTGGATGTACTGTTTCTCGTTACATTACGAATTCAAGGGAAAGAAGTCGAGCGTACGACTCTTCAAGCGCAAGCGGAAAGTCTGAGACGCGTGGAGGGTGACCTAGTCGCTTCCACCAACGAAGCAGATCGCCAGTTGAAGGAGGAGCAGACGCGGGGAGCCAAGAGGGAGGCCGACATCCAGGGTTCCAGCTTCTTATTACTTTATTTGCGCACGGAGAAAGGTTTTGTCATCACTCTTTTTCCAGAGCTTCAGAATGAAGTGGACTTAGAGGAAGGCAGATGCATTCAGCATCTTAGAAAGATCGCTGAGGAAGCTGCAAATAAGGCCGACCAAATGGTGGCAAGGTAAAGAATTCACTCAGTCTTTGCTAACCTGGTCACATTATTATCTTTCTTCGGTACTCTTCGACTATCACTACCCCAGAGGGCCCCCCAAAAATGTTGAATTTTTTTTTCGCTGAAACTTGGCTAAGGGTGGGTTGCTTGACACGGGGATCACGAATATAACATTCATTTTTAATTATAAAGTCATTAAAAAAGCCATATAATAACAACTGTGGAATTCAATTTTGAATCAGATCGCGTTGTTAATCTCGATAAAGGCAACTGCTGGGAAGAAATGCTATTGAGCCCAGTTATGAATTACGTTATAATTTAAAATGGATGTTATATTCGTGTTCCCCATGTGAAACAACCCCTGGGCCATGTTTCTGAGAAAAATCAAATTTCAATATTTTTGGGGGCTCTCTGGGGTAGTGATAGTCGAAGAGTACCCTTTCTTCTTCTTATAAAACGAGTAAAAACGACACAATGTTTATTTGTGAAATTTGGATAAGCACCCCATAGATCAAGCGGATTATATCTTGTTTGACTATTCAGATTGACGAAGAAAATCGAGTTTCGTCGACAGTTTGAACTTTTTCTCGAATCAAAGGTTTGTAAGCTGGCATTCCTTGAAAATTTTTTCTATTATTAGATAACTACGTCACTGATTGAGGATGAGGATGCGAACGAAGGCATTCGTCGTCTGCGCACCCTAAAGCATATTCAGCTCGATTGAAAGCGACCTTTTAAAGCTATTATTTCCAAAAATGTGTGCTGTGCTATTTAGTATTGTCTTCAGATTTGTTTCCTTTAAAATTCTCAATGATAAACACGATGATTTTTTTTATATCTAAGACTTCACTCCATTCGAGAATGTGAATTTCATGCAAGAAATATATCT
Source organism: Allodiplogaster sudhausi (assembly GCA_945643635.1). Classification (NCBI taxonomy): domain Eukaryota; kingdom Metazoa; phylum Nematoda; class Chromadorea; order Rhabditida; family Diplogasteridae; genus Allodiplogaster; species Allodiplogaster sudhausi. The sequence continues at coordinate 7,421,738 of CALZFC010000005.1, forward strand.
GTGTTCCGCTGGTCTCAATTCCGCAGTTGTGAAGAGTAGCGGGTCGGTAGAGATGAGAAGGAGTAGGCTGTGGCACACAGGAATTTTAAAGGGGGCCCACGCATGCTGAATAAGGGGCCACGACGGGGAAAAATTAGTGACCACGACAGGCCCAAGTTTGGCCCCTTATCGACCCAGCGTGGGCCCCTTATTCCGCTTGTCGGGGCCCCTGATCAAGCACCTAAGCACCCGAAAGAGCGCGTCGTGGCCCCTTATACAACGAGCATGGGCCCCTTATTCTCCGTTGTCGGGCCTCCTTTTCCACATACTTGGGCCCCTTATCCAGCTCATCAGGGCCCCTTATCCCACCATTCGCGGCTCCTTATTCGTTGCTGTTCTCATTCCTGCTTTCATCAATTTGACAAGTACCTTTATTCTCCTAGTTACCAGAATCAGATGACAATTAAAACGAGAATCCTAACATGCCGAAAATATACAGGCAAGGTGGCGTTATCTATGATCGTAAGTCTTGTCCTAGTCAACACTTCTTGAGGAAGAGTGGTCTCCCTGCCTGTCCCATCATGCTGCGCAGATACCAGTCGAAGTCATCACCGCACGCTGGAAGAGTAGCTTTGAAGTTTAAAAAAAATCATTGCTGGAGCAGTTGACCTTGTGCGAACGCAGTGTCCACGCCGTTGTCTTCTTCCAAAACATCTTCGTCGCTGTCCTCATCTTCAGTGTCTCTCTCGCCGCGGAACAGGTCGCGCTCGATCTCGTCAGGTGCAGCACCGTCTTCAAAAAAATCATCGCAGCGAGCTTAAAATAAACAAAATAGCGCTGACCTGTTAAAGTTACGCGACTAGTTGCAGTTGGGCCCCCTCGATCCAATCCTGTAGTCGCATTTTCGCTTGCAAGCCATCGCAAACCATGAAAAACAAACTAATTAAGTCAGAAGCTGAAATAGATAATGAACAGCACATACAAAAAGTCCATGGCGCCACTAGTATTTTAGTGCAGCGTCCTTCTCGTTTTTTAAAAACATCGGAAAAGCACTCAACCGTACTTTTACACAAAATAAACCCCCTCGTGGCCCCATTTCGACGTCAAAAAACATTAGTGGCCACCACAAGCAGAATCAGGGGCCACGGCGAGGTTGCTCGGGTGAAGGGTGGCTGAGCGAGTGCGGAATAAGGGGCCATGGCGTGGTCGCACCCCCGTGTGGCCCCTTATTCAGCTTGCGTGGGCCCCCTTTAAAATTCCTGTGCAGGGGGATGCTTTGAAGGGGCGTCGTGTCCTTTCGTGGACAGGGAGCTGCTTTTCTCTTCCTCCGGTTTGCGGCAAGTGGAAGATGGCCTCGTCTACTCTGTCCACGCAGTACAACACGAGGAGTGCCAGTCAGTTCACAACTTTCGCTTTTCTTGTCCACTATAAGGACCATGAAAGACTTGTTTGAGGTGTTCGTCGACTTATGAAGGAGGCTAAAGAAATGTGCGAACCCACTGATATGTATTTTGCCCAGCCTCTTGAGGTTAGAGAGCGACGTAGAAAGACAGTGTTACAGAGAGAGAGCAACTTGTTTTTTCCTAGGAAAATCTGTTCGAATGGCACTTTACGGTCCGCGGGCCGGCCGAATCGGACTTTGCCGGAGGGATCTATCACGGCCGCATTCTCTTTCCTCCCGACTATCCCATGAAGCCGCCCAACCTCATTTTGCTCACGGTTTCACCTTCTTCCCCTTTTCACACGCTTCATCTAACATTTTTAAACTTTTAATATTGAATTGATACCTGCTAATTTTTTCTCCTTAGCCGAATGGTCGATTCGAATTGAACAAGAAAATCTGCCTGTCGATCTCTGGCTACCATCCAGAAACTTGGTTGCCTTCTTGGTCAGGTACGAATATTTTCATCGTTTTTCCCCAGCATCATTTAGCGTACATCCCTCCTTTGCTTTCCCCCAATTCAAGACGAGCAGTTCAGTGCGGACGGCGCTGCTTGCCCTGATTGGTTTCATGCCCACGGATGGCGCGGGAGCTATTGGCAGTCTAAGTTACCCGCCCGAGGAGAGACACAAACTGGCGAAGCAGTCAGTCTTCTTCTTCTTCTTCTTCTTCTTCTTCTTCTTCTTCTTCTTGGTTCTCGTTCTCTTGACTCTCTTGGCAGGAGTGGGAACTGGCGATGCAAGGAGTGCCAGGTACTCATGAAGGAGGCTTTGCTGCCCGTCGGTTCCGCCAGCAAACTCACCGAGGAAGAGGTACTTTTTTTTTTTTTCATACTTTCGATCAACCATTTCGTTTCCAGGCGCGCGCTCTCATTGCTCCATCCCAGGAGAAGGAGGAAAAGAATGAGGAAGTGTCCACCGTTCTTCAGATGCCTTCACTTGTCTCAGAGGTTAGCTTCTTTTTCTGGTATTTCTCGTTTGCTTCAAATGGATAATATTATCACTCAAGTTGTGAAGAGCACTGAATGGCTTGTATGAAACACAGGGAAGCAGTGAGCCCCGTGTTACGAGTGACTCTCCTGACGGAACTGCTCCCTCTGGAGAAACTTCTCCTTCATCAAGCCAGTCAGGTTTGTAGTTGTGAACAACGTCCGAATCGCCTGATGATTTCATGAATCTAGAATGTATAGCAGAATCAATGGGCATAATTTTCCCAATATTGGAAGTAGAATTGTAAATTAAACCAGCTTAAGTTTAAAAATTTCAAGTAGAAGTTGATGGACCACTGAGATTTTTGAGGTGCAGAACCGCCACGTACCTCGTCGCCCTCCTCGCATTCCATCCGCTTCCAACCTCGCCCCCCTCCTTCCTCTCTTGACTTCATTTCCCTCTTCGTCTACGCCCCTGTCCTCATTCTCTGTCTCTCTCTCTTCTTTGGCCTCGCCTATCGCAGGTTTTACGTCATCGGATGAAACAAGTTTCGAGGTCTCTGTGCATTTATATCGACGTGCGGGGTCTTCTTTCCATATTATATAACCAATCAATGCTTGTAGTCTTTTCTCTGCTTCTCCTGGAGCTCAAACGGGATCCTCTATTAGTTAGTATGTGAATATATATAATATATAAAATCGTGATGCTCAATTAACGAATAAAATCACTTCATTACATTATAAATTACCACTTCTTCCAACAGTACAACTTGAATGGGGGGAGTACTCTGCCAAAATGCCCAAATGAGACCTGCTTAGCGAGTAATGGGCGAAATGGCAAGGGGGGGGGAATAACTAAGCAGCAGTGTAACAAATGAACAACTTGAACAATGAACAACAAAAAAATGTACATAAACAGCTCCCAAAAATCAGTCAATGTCAAGGGTGACATGAAGGACGTGCAAACAATTCAACGAGCGCCTTTTCAGAAGAAAATAATAGAGGTACATGCACTGGCAGCACATAACCCATTCATGCAGGAATAAACTGGCCTTGGGATGGTGCGAGTGAACTAGGAATCGGCAGAAGCAGAGGTGGACGTTAATTCAGACACCCAAGTTTAAAAAAGAAATGTCTAATTACAACGTGTTGTAAGGATAAAAGAGGATTTGCTGATATGAAGTGGACGGGAAACACAAAAGTCATGCAGGAAGTCCTCAACTCACCCCTGGCCTGTTTCCTCTCAATTCCGACGATTCTTCGCAGAAACCGAGTCGGGTGGAAGAGGGGCGCTTCTCTTGCGAGAATTAACATGCAGCTGATTGTGAGAGGCTGCAAGAACCATTCAACTACCCACTCACTCGCATCTTGCAGTCTAACCAGTCATCGCGAATCAAACACAATTTCAGACCATTCAGAGAATAACATTCAAACTCACCCAATCTGCAAGGCAATCAACAATGTAGGCAAAGCGGTATTAGTTGAGCCAAAAATAGTATAGCAAGGAATGTAGCAAAGTAATGCGAGACTGATCAAGACAAAATATACATAATCTATAATTTGTGAGTCATATTAGATTAGAAGGCATAGTTGTTACTACACGGAAAATTTCTTACAAATTAAAACAAGCAATAACAATGTCAGTGAAATTAATGAATTATGAGTAGGTGGTGACCTCAGCGGATAAAGTTATTGAAAAAGTCACCTCCGAAACCCGAGGAAGAGAAAGAGCTGTCGGGGTTGGCCAGAGGGTCGAAAGAAGAAGCGTAGTTAGAATCGTGAGAAGAGCAATCGAAAGGAGGGGGCACTGGCTGAGGAATGCGAATGGACTGAGAAGGGAGAGGAGGAGCCGGCTGCTGATCCTCAACAGACAATCCTTTCTTTAACTTTCCATCGCTTCGAAGCAACTTCATCATTTCAGCCAACTAGCAACATAAGTTGGAAGAGAGCTTAGTACAACCGAAAAACTACGGTGAACAAATTTCGATAAGGTGATTGAGGTGATTCCTGTAGACATCAAATAAAAAAACAATTCAAAGCTCCACTAAAGGAAAAGAATCGTTGATTTATTTCAGAATACCGATTCATCTGAGACTGAAGCTTCATTAAACGGTATCATGTCATGAATATAAACCTGGAACTGCACTTCAAAGCCTCCGAGAGAGTTGACACCAGGAGGTGCAAGAATAGAGTGGTTAGACTGTCCAACTGAAAAGGCACAGCACTTGAATGAGGGGGAGGGGGGCGATTGCCTCATGGTGGCTCTTCGTACCCAGCTGCATGAACATGTTGAGGCACTGCTTCATTCGCTGGTTTTCAAGAAGAAGTTCGAGATGCGCCTTAACTTCGGGAAATCGTTCCAAGTAATTTTTCAATAAGAATACCCGACTGAATTGCACCTGAGGAGTTGGATTTGAAAGGTTCGTCAGAGCCGCCATCATATTGATATTCGGAAACTTAAAGTACAGTCAGTTTGACAATGACTAACAAAAAATACTGAAACAGATCTTATCGCTCAAATTTAAACGATCGCACAAGAGGAAAAAACCACTTCCCTTTCAATCAGTATGGGCTCAAAAGCCACAGTGTTGAACAAGGTCGGCGCATGCGCCGTGTTGAACCCCCGGCCTACTCGAAATCCCGTTGACCCCTCCCCCCCCCTCCCCGGATGCGACATTTCTTTGCTTGAAAAATTGCACTTTTTCCACAAGAAAGGTGATCTTTGGCCGAAAAGGCCATTTTTTCGGCTTTGTACCCCTCCCAGGCTTGGAGTCTTGCGCCGGACCTTGTTCAGCACTGCCAGCGGGATAAACTATGTTGCAAAGAAAAACCTGAACAGCTGTCTGTGTGAAAGGGTGAGCAGAGAAGATCTGTGGAAGGAGAGTAGCGTACTGGAAGGAAGAAAAATGAAGAACATGAAGAACCCTGGCCTTAATTCTTAAGCTAACAGTCACGAGAAAATAGGTCTGTTAGCTCGCCATAAGACTTTCGAAAAATAGGCGTTCGTTTGCCATGGCATCCACAGCTTCTTGTTCCAACCTGGGCAAGAGAAGAGTAGAGAAGAGACTGGTTGTCAACGGCAGAAGTCGTTGGAACGATTGTTGAAGCAACAGTCTTACGAGTTGTCTGCATATTAAAAAATATATGCATACACCCAATACCAAAATAGCTTACTTTCTCTTAGAAACAACCTTAAATCCACTGTGCGCGGCCTTCGCAGGCATGACCTAAATTAGTCACGGAATAATAAAGGTGTTGAGGACTCCGGAAATGCAATGATATGCGCGGGTGAAAGAGAAGAAAACCTCGACAACGCGCCCTCCCATGATCTTTCTGTGGAGAGCAAGCTGCGCTCTGTCACACGCCTCCGCCGATCCCATAGTCACGAAGCCGAAGCCTTTGCTGCCCCTCTCATTGCAAACGATGTCGGCGCTGAGCACTTCCCCGAAGCTCAACATTATTTGTTTTTGTAAATAAAAGTCAGTTCAAGCAAGAAAATTTCGAGCTTGCAAAGGACTAACTTCTGGAAAATTTTCTTAAGGTCATCTCCACGATATACGAACGGAATGTTCGCTATGTAGAGCCGGTTCTTGATAATCGTTCCATCTTCCGACTTCGGAGCCACTAAAAAAGGGAATATTCAATAAATTAAGCAATAAAAGCATTATATTGTCACCGTTGATAGCTGATGGTGACGACGCCATGAGTGATGGAGGAGCACGAAAATGCCAGCAGTCAATCCCCGGAGCAGAACGTCTAAAAATTGGCATTTTTTCATTAATTGCGCTAAATTGATGTCCATTTGTGAAACAAAATTTCGGGCTGTTCAGTAGACACTTGAATTTCTATATATGACAGACATACCAAACCGCAGACTGAAATAGAAAAAAAAAGTTACGAAATGAATAGAAAACAAGTCAGTGCAGGTTAAGTCACAGCAGTCGAAAATTGCCTAATTCCCGCTTTGAAATCAAAAATTTGAAAATTTCAATTTATTGATTTGAACATTCTGTAGATTCTGCCGAGCAGTCTAATTACAACCTTGTCGCTGTGCAGTGATGATGGGTTTTCGCTCTGCATCGAACATGTGTATATTCCACCCCTTCCTCCTTTAAGGTTTACCTTAATTTCTACTCATGCATTTTCCTTCTGCTCTCCTGTCTTTCTACTACCTCAAGCTATCCCCTCTCTATCCCGCTTATTTGCTTGTTTCGGAGTTGTTTTCGCTGGCCTCAAAACTGTGGAGGTTGAAGAATCATTCACTGAATTTAATGTTGACTAGCTTCTGAGAATTTCTTCTGAATGCCCGACTCCCTTTTTCCGTATTAATTTGGTGCAGCTAAATCTATAGCTCAGTAGGCGTCTCTTTTTAATCGAGTCCCTTCAATGCCCCTGTGGCTGTATTACGTGGAGCAGTGTGTTTCCAAGGAGTACTAGTATTCTAAAACGGCATTTATTCCTCCCTTTATTTAAAACAGCATAGACTATTTCGGGAATGAAGGCGATGGGGAATACACGATGAAAGGTAATCAATATTAAATGGATAATTATGCCAACAGAGGCTGGAACCGTCATGAGCAGGAGAACAATGCGAGTACGTACAATATCGGGAGACGAGTAAAGCCTAGCCTTGCGAACACAAGAACACAAAGTTAAATATTTAAAAAAAGGTAAAAGATCAGTACAGCTAAAAAGTGTATATATCCTAAACTAATTGGAACTGCCCTACTTCGCTGGAAGACTATTCGCTTTAATAATATCTCCAGTAACTGGCGCAAGTATAATAAACTCCGTGAAATTCGTGTATTGCGGAAGTCTGACAGTACAGGTCCCTTATAGTATGCAAAGCCATCATTTACAGAGATTGAAGTGGATTAATTTCTATGCTGACTATATGCTGGATGAGCAAAACTGAAGGCCAGAGAAATTAAGAGGCACAATGTTTTCTAGAATGGTAAGGGAAAATAAGTTGAGAACCGAAATCCGGAGAGTGAAATGGAGTGGCGTTCATGAGCAATAATGAAATTCTTCTTCGGAAAGACAAAGAAACTCTCTTGGAGCTGAGGCAACGGAGAAGTTCGTTGCAGAAAGAACGACAAATCATGCCTCATGTAAGTAGCATCCCAGACTCGACTACAGATTGCAATCCAAAGCAATAGGAAGAGAGAGAGAGAGAGAGAAATGCAAATACATGAAGAGGAGTCTACACGGTAGCACCAGCCACAACCAAGATGCAAGGAAAGTCTGAATACATTAATTGAAGAAAGTATGAGACAGCATGCGCTGCACGTCACTACCAGGAGACCAGAAGATCCACGTCATTCTCCAAAATAACAATAAAACACCATAATTTAGGGGGTACATCAGTTATGCAAGGTTTAATTGGGGGTGAGAAGAGAAGCCACAACAGTGCTAGAGTATTGTGCACCCCTTCGCAGTAGCGGGATGCGCTGGGGTAGCGTCGCGGTTGATGGCACGGCGCATGCAAAGCGAGCTGCGCAGAGTGGAGCTGCCAGCCGGGCTCTCCCCACGCACCAGAGACTCCTTCCTCTGTCCAGATTGCGCGATCTTCTCAACGGGAGAAGTGGGTGTCATGAGGACAGACAGCGCCTCTGCGTCCAGATCAACCGCCGTTGGTCGGCATACCGTAGTCTCGGTTGCGGTGGAGCACTCTGTGATTCGGTCGGTCAGTGGAGACGGACTCTGGCTGAGCAGATGGGCAGTTCTTGTGGGAGACGATGTATGCGAGGAGGAAGGCCGCACGCGGTAGGACTTGTAGCAGCCACGGGAGGCAAGGAACTTCTGCAGTTAGTTATGTTTGTGAGAGATATCGAAGACGAGGGACAAGGAGATGAAAAAGAGAGATGGAGAGACAGACAGTGCAAAATAGAATGAGAGCAAGAGTGAGAGAGAGAGAGAGAGCGAGAGAGAGAGAGAGAGAGAAAAAAAAAGTGAGAGAGAGAGAGAGAATGAGAGAGAGAGAGTGAGAGAGAGCATAAATATGAGCTGACATCGTCGCAGTCTCGGAAGACCATGGGAATGGCACAGAAGGCCTTGTCTTCGATGGAACAGGGACCGGTGTCAGAGACGGAAGCAGTAGCTGCGCCCGGAACTGCACTGGAACAGCCGGCAGACGGGGCATCCTCGTCAGACAGAACGTCATCTCCCTCCATCTTCGGCAGAGATGAACAACGACGAATCATTCGGCCACTTCAAAACAGAGGATGTAAGAAAGAACGAATCAAGTACTATGCACGGGAAACTTCAATACACAGAAGTGAATAAGGACAAGCTAGAAAAAAAACCGTCTGCTCGGAGTCCTTCTTCCCGATGAATCCGCACTGTTCTCTTCATCCTCTAATTCCTGTTCTTCTCTGTCGTCCTCTGAGCCCTCCACCACATTCTCACTCGCACGTCGATTACAGGGGGGAGGAATGATCTTCCGCTCACTGAGACCGTGACGGGAGAAAGGGTTCGGGGCAGCATCCGAACGGAGGGCGGGGGTCATCAGAACCTGCCAGGGAGCGAAGAGAAGATAGATCATTCAGAAGAAAAGAGACAAACCATACGACAAGAAGCTCTCTTTGGTTCTCCTCTCAGAAGGAAGGAATCCTCGATCTCTGCGATGTCTTCCACCACGACACCTGGAAAGAAAGTGGTGAGACCCAGAAGAAATGGCATTCTTCCTCTGAACCTTCTCTAATTGGCTCCTTGTACATGCTGAGTTTGCGGCCGCAGAGACCAATCGGCCTCTGCTGTCTTCGCAGGGCCGCGTCACTCCGACTCCGCTCCAGGTGACAACTGAAATGGCAGAGGGAGTTCAAGGGAATACACTCCAACAAAGAAAAGTCGAGATCGACAGAGACCGAGCACGCTCCTTCATATTTTTATTTCAAAACAAAGAAAATTCCACAAAAAAAGAACTCCATTTATTTGCGGATGACATTGAAAAGATTGTGACACAAACCGATTGGGCGAAGAAATGGCACTGCTGCCTTGCGCATTGCCAGTACGAAGAGGGGAGGAGTTGGCGGAAGGAAGCGACTCTTGTGGAGAGAACAACTCCAGCAGCTGTTCAAGTCGGTAGTGAACTTCATTGAAGGAGGGGCGTTGTGCAGGGTCCATCTCAATTGTGCACACATTCAGACTTCTCTCACACAACACAACTCATAAATAAACCTAACTATAACAGTTCCATTTCTATCAATGGACACTAAATTGCCAGATGCAAAAGACAAACCAGAGAGCACTTGAATGCCTCGGTTAGCAAGCCCATCGGAGTGTCGGGAGGACAGTACAAGTTGAATCGAATGTAGTCCAGTCCGAAGTGTTGTGTGCGGTGGAGGCCTGGAACAAATCTCATTTTGTAAAACTATCAAGAAAAACAAAGCAAAAAAAAATAAAGAGAAAAAACTTACCGAAATCAGGGTCGGCGTCAATTCGAGCAATTAGCTGACAGAGAATAATTCCGAACGAGAAGACATCCGTCTGCAGAAGTTGTGTAAGTAGCACAATTCAAAACATTCCGAAAATTAGATAATTCACTGACCTTCTCATCGTAATACCATTCGCGAAGGCACTCAGGCGACATGAAGTATGTTGTCCCCACGGTTGGCAGCTTCTCACCTCAAATCAAAATATAATTTAGAGTTTCAGCAAATTAGTATTTAAACTAATTCTCTTCGAAAAAGATGCAATTTGAACCTGGCGCCGGAAAGTTGCAGGAGAGGCCAAAGTCGGCAATGACAGCACGGCCAATGTCATGGGAACGGCGGGGGATGTTGCCGAGTTGCAGGAGAATGTTCTGCAAAGGAATATGGATGTCACTTTCGAATGCGGTTTGGTTAGGATGGGGCTTGGGGCCCAGAACATAATTTGTAAAATCTGGGTGGGTATGGTTCTTTCTTTTCCAAAATTAGGGTGGGCGGCGACTGAGATAAAAAAGAATAAAAGAATAAGAAAAGAAACCATGCTGGTGAGATCTCGATGAATTATCTTTTGGCAGTGGATGTATTCCATTCCGCGTGCGATGTCTGTGGCATAAGTGAGCCTGGTTCTCCAGCTGAGATCTCTGGATCTGTCCAGGAGGAGAGAGGAGAGAGAGCCCCCCGAGCAGAAGTCAACGAGGAGATGCATCTCCCTCTCCAGTTCACGAGACAAACTCCCTGTAACACTAGCTGTTTTCTCTTAAAGGCAAAGCAAAGGATACATATAAATTAAATGGCACTATTTATAAAGTAAAAATGCATAAAGAGTACAAGAAATGAGAGAGAAATGGATAGTGAACCGCGTTCGGGGCTGGCCATGCACACTCCCCGCAGAACGACAACATTGCGGTGTTTCAGTCGAAGAAGCATCGCCCGCTCGTGGTTGACATCTTGAATCAGGACAACAATCAACTATTCAGACTGAGAAGGACTGAAACAGCCATGTGTTTTTATAATGAAAAAAAGAAAGATACCAGAAGGCACATCACGCTTCGCCACCTTTCTCACGAGAATCTCGTTTGTTGATCGAATTCGGACCTGACATAGGGAAAGTATGTTTTACAAAAAAACATTTCTCCACAAAGCGCAAATGAAAGCTCCCACTGCTGCAACAAATGCTTCTGACCGCGGTAACACTGTTTAATTGCCTCATCGCTTAAAAGACACACCAAGAACCGGGAGGCTACAGGATCTTTTGCTTTAAAATGTGCCGAAAATCGTCGGATTTCGAGCTTTAATACAGTATTCGGGAATTTTGTCAGTTCTCCAAGTCTATTTGTGGAAGGGTCCCAGGCAAAAGTCATATATGTTTAAACACTGCTAGGTGAAAATAAATGTTTCTATATTTTTATCAATAATATCGAGAATCTTTTTATTTAATGTGAAAAAGGGTAGGTAATTGTGAAAGGAAAGAGAAATAGGATATTAGATCTTCCAAATTGCTTCCAAAGCTACACAACTTCACATAAAAAAACATAAAAAAGTAAATAATAGTAAAAAGACATAATTTAGAAAAAAAATTGACCATGTCAACATAAGAAAAGAAGCCGGCACCGAGTCGTTCAATGAATTCGATGTCCTCCTCTGGAATGAGACGATCTTCTGGTGGGACGTCGAGTGAAGGAGTCTGGAGAAAAGAAAGGAAGAAGTCTTCATCAAGAAGATCACAATATCCCTTCTAGGTGATTAAACGGAGCTAAATTCAATTTACAAATTAACTAAAAGAGAAGGAAAAGACGACCTCCTGCAATCGAGAAAGCGACTTCAATCTCCTTCTGTCGTCATGGCTAGCCGAAGCGGGCAGCTCGAAGTCGTCCGGTTCCGAAGTTGTCGATCTACCGTATCCAGAAGAGGCGGGAGATGACGGAGCATCAGCTTCAGCCTCCGAAGAACATGTCCCAGCAGTGGAGCTGGAGGGGGACATCGACAGGGAAAGCGACTGCGGAGGGGCCTGCGATGATTGAAGAGTTCAAGACTGAAGGAAAAAAATAAACAGAAACAGGTCAGAAGGAGGAGAAATACTATTTCATGAAACAATGATCAAAAGGCATTAACGGGCACATACGAGCCGCTTCTCACTTCTATTGAAGAAGAAAGGCGTGAAGAATGCAGAGGGAAAGCAAAAGAAACAGAAGAGAAATGGAAAGAAGCTGTGATGATGCATCTTCGCAATTTTTTTTAAACATGCAGTACAGAAAACTGTGAGGACATGACAGATGAGCAGTCCGTAAATAGTTATCCTATGAAACAAAAGGTCAATTGGTTTCAAGACCACATTTACGGAAAATTAAGCTGCAAGAAACTGAACAAAAAAAACCCCCGTTGTTTTGACATAGAGAAAGTATAAGAAAAAACCCTATGTAGAAGTGAGCCTCACTGTCAATTGCCCCTGCGAAACACTATCAAGATGGCTTCATACGGCGCGTTTCTTCTCGCGGCTGAGGAATAATTACAAGGAACACTTTACGCCATTATGAAGAGGAGAAAACAGGCTAGAATTTGACTGTTCGCTGCTTAGAGCCCCCGGGTCTCCTCTAGTTTCAGTACTTGTAAAAATTACAGTAACAAATAATGTTAAATATGAGGTTAAAAAAAAGCATGACCACGTCTTAAAAATCAAGATTTAAAGAAACTAACGACGAAAAGCGATGGCCGTGCAGAGGAGGGAGTGATTGTGGAGGAGCGGGAAGACAGGGAAGATGTCTCGGCTGAGAAGACATCCAGGGAGCACCTGTGATGTTTTAGAATTTTTTCCTAATTGTGTTAATAACATTAAAGATTCGCAAGGAAAACGTGAATAGTAAATAAAAGTGGAACCTGGAAGAGGAATGCCGTTCATCCGTAGGAGAAGTGGAGGAGACGACGGAATGGACGGAAGCAGGGGAGAAAATCATGGCGTGAGTAGAGGAGGCCTCCACTCTCTGCCTTTTCTCGCCCTCTCTTCACTTCTGAAATCTCTTCTTCCATCCCAGAATTCACTGCACTTTCAGTTGTCAAGAATCGATTACTGAATTGTCCGAATCATGGAAATGAACCATGCATGCCAACTACCTAGATTGGATGAGAGAGCATGAGAGACAAGAGACCAAAAGACAAGAGACAAGAGCTCGTGGGATGAAAACAATAATGCAGGAGGGAAATTGTGTTGCCAATACAGGCGAAGAGAACTAGAAATGCCGAGAAAAAGCGAGAGAGCGGCGGATGAAGAGAGAAAGAGAACGAATGAGAGAGAGAGAGAAGCACACTTGGCAGAGCAGCAAAAACCAGTCTCGCGCCTTCTTGGCTTTCTTTGGCTACAGCCATTGCCGCATTGCAATGCAACAGAGTAAACGATATAACTAAAGCCAGTCATTCCTGCAGGGGCAGCGCAGTTAGAAGAGGAAGGGGTTGGCAGGGTCAGGAGAGCATGAAAGAGTAAGAAGGACTAGCTAAAAAGACTGGGAATTGGGAATTCTTTATCAGAGAGGGAACAAATATTAGAAAAGGAAACACGCCAAGGAATGGAATAGATAAGAAGCTCGATCGGAGGAAGAGAGAAGACTATAAAAGAAGAACTGCGACGACTCCTTCAGAGAATCTTACATGAAACAGAGAAGTGCAAAGCCTATGTTTCTTCTGCTAGACTCTCCTGCTATCTCTCTTCGCTCATTTCACATGGGCAAGCAACATGGAATGCGAGCAAGAACTAAGAAAAGGGCATAAGAAAGAGTAAGAGAGTGGATGGTGGAGAGAGAAACAGACAGAGAGAGAGAGAGAGAGAGAGAAAGGTGAGAGAAAGAGGTAACAAAAGAGAGGGATGATGTGCGTGGAAGAAAGAGGGCCTCACGGTCAGAGTGGCGCGTCAAGCCATTGTCAACACGGAGGAGACTCTTCTAGCGGGTCAGAGAAGAAGAATGTTCGAGTGGAATGCGTGAGACTCCTACTCCACTTCGTCCATGGAAACCTTCCCTCGTCTGAACAACAAGAATGCACATTCCAGCGCAGTTAAAAGGGCTGGAGAGGGAACGTCATGGACAACTCAACCTCCTCCCTCCCTTCTCTGGCTATCTCACCACTCATCGCCTCCTGTCACTCGCTCCCGCATCAGCACACTACTCGTGAAGTCTTGAGTCGCCTTTAAACCTTTCCTCACACTCTCATCTCTCTCGTCTCTGTTTCACTCTCTTCTCTTCTCGCGCTCTCTCTCTTTGTTTCACTCTCCTCTCTTCTCTCTCTCTAAAGCTTGGATCACCTCTCTCATTCTCTTCCATGCCTTCTCTTTACTTTCAATCACAACGCACACAAAGAGAGCCCTAAACGACCAAAGCGAGAAGCTTCGCACTGTGCTTTTACATGTGCCGTCATCATACATTTTTCCTCAACAAACCACAGAATAAGCTATGAGGAAATGAGAAGGGGGGATATAGACTGAAAAGATAGAGAGAGAGAGAGAGAGAGAGAGAGAGATAGATAGAGAGAGAGGAGAGGTAGAGACAGACAGAAAATATAGAGAGATGATAGGCGGAGTAGAGTGAGAGGTGATAGTTGGTGAAATCGAGGTCGTGCCGAGTCTCGTCGAGTCAGTCATCTCTAAGCTCGCAATTACGGTATCGCTCGTGCACAACAACTCAATGGTGAATTAAGGGATGGAGAAAAGGTGGAGAAACAAAAAAGGCCCTTCTCGGTGATCGTGTCAAATCCAGCTATGAGAACAAGAGTCCGCAGCCAATTGGCAGGGGGGGGGGGAGCATCGGATTCGAGCATAAGCTTCGTGCTAATGGACCAAAATCTTTAACCAATTCAGACTGCAGAATTAGCTAGCGGAAGGCAATTCTCTTTTCACGCCGTGCTAACGAGAAAATATTGAGAGCGAACAGTAGAGGAGAATGAGAAGTGCTCGAGGACGCTGGAGAGAGGATTTGATAGGTAGCACAAGTACAACAAGATCAGTTCAGTAAGATTGTAAGCATGATGACATTTGCATCAGATGCTGACACTTCAATTTAGCTGAAGTTCCGCAGCGTTTCCTGGATATCATGCACACTAATAACATGTGATTATGCTGAAGAAGTGCTTCCTTTCATGTAATTCCTCTTACAACATGCTTGTTATGGTAGACACTTGGCGGAAGATGAATGAAAGGGAAGGACCAAGGAAGAACTGAGCACAGGAGGCCACTCCCATTCCTCTCCAGTCTTTGAAGCACTTTAATCGCAGCCGCCCTTCAGCTATGGCAACAGACTCTTGTTAGGCAAAGGATGTATAAAAAGCAGGAGAGAAAAGAAAAAAAGAGGGAGTGGCAACAGGGATAACAAGTAAAGGTTATTGGGAGGGAGGAACTACATATTCGGACGCAGCTGTCGTCTCTAACACCTCATTCTAGAAAATATATTCTTATGCAAGTCCGCCTTCCCCTCTCTCGCTACGTTCTTTCTCCTGCCTTCTTTCTCCTGTTCTTGTTCTAAACCACCGTGAGAACGAAAACACGACGGGATAGAAGTTCTCCTCCCGAATTTCACTCCCCGTCCGGTTTAAGCAGGAAAAAAACAGCTTCTCATGCGGAGCTCCAGAAAACACAGAAGAAAACAAGAAGATAAATAAAGAAATGGATAATGGCTGAAACCCGCGGAGCGAAAGGAAACTTAGAATAGCGAAAAATTAAGTTAATAATAATCACTATAATAAAATTTACTTGTCAATAATGATCCAAGCTTCGAGTGATTTCTTTACTAAAATGTTTATTTGCTAATGCAATCAGATTAGTTGGTACCGGACAAATGATACTCGAGAGAGGAAAGGGAAGCGACTGTGAAGAATGGCCTTGATTGCGCAAGGTGACGCAGGCTCGCACCAATCGGAGCGATTCAAAACGGTAGAAACGAGGGAAGGGATATGCATGCATAGATCACTCTCTCCTCTCTCACTCTCAATTTCTCTTCTCTCTGCTTCTCTCATGTCTAGCAGTGTCTGCAAAGCATTTCGACTATAGCGCGCTGAGGAGCACTTGCAAATTCGGTAGTGGCGGCATCGCCCTAGGGTGCTAGAGAGAAGCGAGAAGAGACGAGAGATAACGAGGGGGGGCGAGAAAGAAGTAGAAGGTGAGAAGCAGAGAAGGGGAGCTTTGCAGGAATATGACCAATCTTCCATTTCCACTCCCATTCGAGAGGGCAAGTCACATTCCATGCATGACACAGAAAGCGCACATGATATAAAGATCAGCCGGAGAGCGAGAGAACATGGGATATGCGGAGGGAGAGAGAGAAAGGAGAGGGATGGCCAAGATGTCTCATCTCCAATGGAATGCTGCGGAGGCGCCAAACAATGCAGTGGCTCCGTCCATTCACAACAAGTGAGGGTACGTAGTAACTACTCTCAATAATACTAACTCAGCAAGTACATGGCCGGCCGTCTCGTGGTACGAGTCTAGGCAAACAATCTTGGGTGTCATCAACTGTGACCTGATGTTCTCAGCAAAGAACAGTCGGATAGTTGAGTCTCCCTCATCAAACAGTCTCTTGCAAAGAAAGCACTTGTGCAAGCTCACGCAGCCAAGCATTTCCGCGTTGATCAACAAGGTCGTTGAGCCATTACGCGAGAGTAGCCTTAGGAGTAATCTATGAAAAGGAATACGAGAAATGGGAAAAGGGCAGGGGTGGAAAGTGGCCAATACGAAGGCAGCCAAGTGGAGAGAAGGGGATGGCACACTCACCACAAGGAAGAGGACGGCCAGGCATACGAAGCTGTGCTGGAGTGCAGACTACATCAGCTATACCGGAAGACTAAAGAGAAAAAGAGAGAGAGAGAGAGATAAAGAGAGAGAGAGAGACAGAGAGAGAAAGAATTGAACTAGCATAGTTAGATGGACGAATTTGTAGCGAGTGATGGCAAGGGCAGCAAGTGGATGATGATTGTCAGCCAAAGAAGACTAGCCAGACCTGATCAGAATTGGGTGAAAGCCCTTTTGCAAGGCGCATGCCAACTACTTCAAAAAGGGAAGGACATTTGCAGGCTGTGGAAATCATGGCCACCCGGAACCCAAATTAAAGACAAAGTCACTTCCCTATTGCAGTTCTAAAAAAAAATGAAAGAAAATATATTGCAGTTGCAAAAACTATGAAAGAAAAGGAATAGCTAAAAGAAATACCTCGGATACTAAAACAAAATAAAACCAATCATCATAAACCTATAAATAAATCAGACGAGACGTTAATGAACTAGATATTCAAAAACCTTAGCAAAGAAAAAAAATAAATCTTTAAAGGATTGCAAAAGCGGAGAACATAACTTGTGAGCAGCGGAGACAAAAGCGACTATATTAGGTCCGAAAAAAACCAAGTGAGACAAGGAAAGCGACCGCGGTCGTGACCGGTCAGCTAAGCCTGCGAGGAAAATTAGATGCAATTTTCGGCTGTCACTTGGAACGGAGAGGGCCTCCACTTGATTGCCTCCTTCCAGAAAAATCCTTGGCATTCTCTACAAGTGCTATATTGGGAACGGAAGAAATTCAAGAGTCAAAGAATAAAAAAGTGATCATAAATAGGAGTAAATAGGGGAAGCATAAATGGAATAATTAAAAGATAACGGCAGGAGATGGAATGATAGAAGAGCATAATCGATAAGGTGGAAAAAGTACAGGCCGAACAGGAACCACTCAATCTGTGAGAGTCTCGTGGAGGAAGCGAAGAGAAGAAAGAGCAAGCTTCTTGCTCAGCGGCAGAGAGCGCTTTGTGGGAGTGCACGTGGACTGAGAAGAGAAAGAGCCGAGGAAAACCCCTTTTCTCCGACTCTTCAAACATTTTTTATCCGCAACCGCCTCACTCGTTGGCTGGAAGGGAGCGTCGAAGACAACGGAGAATATAGCGGAGAAAAGAGGGGACGAAGCGAAGGCTGACCAGATAACGGAAATGAAAAAAGAAAAGCAAGCAACTGGCAAGCGGACAAAAGACGGCCCGGAACCGCTCCGATCAGCTGTTCAGTTTACGCATCCCCGTCGCAATTTGCAGAGAGCAGGCATGAGCGGCATTCCCAGTATTCAAAACACACAGCAAGAGTCGGAGATTACTCTTAGTCAACTGAGTGTACCCACTCAAGTCAATATCCGAGTTAACAAGCTTTGACGATCACAAAATGCATGGAAACGCTTTACGCGGGATAAATTGGGCTGCATGAACAGTTCTCTTTAACCGATTCTGGGAAAATGGGGCGATTGCGACCTTCGATTCACAACAAATAACGAACAGAAGGAACTCTGTATAGTCACTGAAGACGTGAGAAACGATAAGTTAAAAGTGAACCAAAAATACACACAAAAGAGACCGCATTCTTATGCGAAATAATCATCGAGCTGGCATGACGCCAGGCTAGAGAGCAGTGAAACAGAGTGGAGGTCAAGACGCAGAGGACACAACTGGAGCAGAGGAAAGAGCGAGATCTTGCTAGCAAGCGCGCTGGCTCGAAGGAAGGTCAGTGGACATAGGGAAAGAGAGGGAAGAGAGGGAGAGAGAGAGGGGGAGGGAGAGACAGAGAGAGAGAGAGAGAGAGAGAGAGAGAAAGAGAAAGATAAACAACTACTGGAGTGCAAGGGAGAGCAGATCAGGGGGGCAAGAAGAAGCATAGTCTCGCTCCTCTTCCCTCGAAACTGACCAATGACTGAAGCTGCAGTTTCAGACACAACAAAGACTTTTTATGCATTAGAGCATCAATTGATCGGAACTGATAAAAATGAAATGAATGAGATGACGAGGCATGCATTTGAGTATTGGAAATGAATCAGCCATTTCTCAATGCTTACCTTTGGGTCTTATATATATATTTTGAATTCTCTTTTCAGACTCATATGGAGACTGGGCTTTCAGTTTGTTAAGAATTGGGTTGTTTTCTGTGGTCCCCACTGCCCAGTACCCTTCCATACTCTGAATGATAAGAGTCCTCACTGATAGTGATAGTCGGACCTTCTCCTCACTCGTCCACTCACAACTCTTACTTCTTCTCCCTCAGTTCCCAACTGACATCTACGTTTGTATAATCCGGCATTCATTCTGTTATTGAAATTGTCTATATTAGACGATTAAGATTGCTTGAGACAAAGACGAGAAGATTCTCTTGCGTTATACATGAATGCTGCACAGATGAAGCTGCTCTTGACCATTCTGGCAGTTGTGGCAGGTATCTGTTCTGGCATGCGCACGCAAGGAGTCTCCGTACGTGGTACTCTTCTCTGCGGAGCAAAGCCTGCCACCGCCACCAAAGTCCGCATCGTCGATCTCGACACCGGTACTCTCTCTCTCTCTCTCTCTCTCTCTCTCTCTCTCTCTCTCGCTCAGTCTCTCTCTCTCTATCTGTCGCGCGCTCTCTCTCTCTCTCTCTCTCTCTCTCTCTTTCGCTCATTCTCTCTCTCTCAATCTCTCGCTCACTCTCTCCTCTCTCGATTTCTCTCTCTCTTTCTCTCCTTCTCTCTCCCTCTTTTTTCTTCCTCTCTCTCATTCTCTCTCTCTCTCTCTCCCTGCACCGCTCCCAAACTCCACCTGAATCAGGCCCCGACCCGGATGACACTCTGGATGAGAAGATGACTGACGACGCTGGTAAGTTCTCTCTCTCGGGAACCACTCGTGAACTCACCCCGATCGACCCCGTTCTCTATGTCTGGCACGAGTGCAACGACGGACAGAATGTCAGTAGAATTGGCATGCTGAACTCACCTTCTCAACCATCACTAACAATACGCTGTCTATTGTCAGAATTCACAAACCATATGCAAAGTAGTTTGCCTATTTCTTTATAAGTTATTGAGTTATCTCGCTATCTATTGTAGCCGTGCTCGAGAAAGCTTGGTTTCGAGATCCCGAAGAAATTCATCCATGGCAAAGAGGTTTATTTTTGACTTCATTCCAGACATGACTGAATTTCCTTCATTGATGTGTAGGTCAAAGAGGAGAACTGGGTGGATATTGGCACAATCAATCTCGAAGCCAAATTTGACACAGAGAGCCGCGAGTGCGTCAACTCCTCCTGAGTGACTCTTCTGCTATTAATACTCTGTTGTATCCACTGATATATCCTCCTGTCTTTTCTTACTGTACTTTTCATAATTTAGTAGTATGAACATGTGAATCACGTAACTTTAGTTGTAAGATTTTGATAGTGAAATGCAAAAGTTTTATTGAAAGAATCCACGGGGAGCATCAGGATGTGTCAGTCACAATCTGACCAGTAGAACAGATTACGACAACAATGGAGAATAGACATCATTATGGAAAAAAAGAAAAGATACGTACAAGAAGTGGGAGGGGTGGAAAAGAAAAGAGGGATCAAGTCTGAAGGAGAAAGTATCAATGCTGTCGTTATCTATACTGCTAGGAAGTCGGAGGGAGGGTTGAAAGCATCCGGGGTGATAAGGAGGGAGAGATGGAATGTTAGCGAGATGTAAGCGAATTTCCAATTGCACATATTATTAGACTTTTACATTGAAAAGAGCAAAGGGAAATCGATCCTGACATATGCAAAAGGCTAACAATCAAAGTTAAACGATCATAGTTAACAGTGTGGACACCTGAAGAATGAATTGCGCAAGGGAAGAAAAGGAGAAAAGAAGAACTGGATCTAAATATAATGGTTCTCAGGAGGGAGGTGGAGAGAGAACGGACTGATGCTTCTGCTTGTTGTTTGAAAGATGTCCACTGCCGAGTCGGGGCATCTGCCAATTTCAATCTTTGTATTTCATGATGAGAAGAAGAGAGAGAATGATACGATGGGTTGTGAATGGCAGAGAAAGCGAGAAAAAGAGAGAGACCGCAATGGAGTGACGTGGAGGAACTCGCTGGAGTGGCGGTGCAGAGACGGAGGGGCCGCCGACTCCGCTCCCGACTCCGCTGCCGATTCCGACCGCTCCGGAGACGGACGAATGATACGAGGGGGCCGGCGAACTCGCGCCTTTGAGAGTGCCGGGCGGAGAGAGAGCCGAGTGAGTGGACATGGGCGGAGGGCCGTTGCTGAGGGGCTGCTGCTCAAGATCTGCAACAACAACCACTTCACTCTCTCCAGCGATGAGAACAGTCCACTATTCTCTAGCTCTCTCTCAATCTATCTTTTCTAGCTTCATCTTCCTCTCTCCTCTCTCTCATGCGCTCTCTAATCTTTGCCTCTCTCTCTGACTACCTCTGTCTCTCTCTCTGTCTCTCTCTCTCGGGTGCATTCCTATTTGAATTTATAGTAACATGCAAAATATTAGATAAAGTGCCAGACCAGCAAAAGAGCATGCAGAAGTCTTGGGAGACATTGACTGCCGATTGTCGGAGGAGTCGTTCGAGCGGTGCTCGAAGTAGATCTACAACCACGAGACAATCTCACACATCCACCACACTCTCTCGCACCTTCTTGTCTCGCTCCTTCATTTTGTACTTCCGTAGATGTTGTCGTTGTGGATGGCTACTCAGAGTGGCCGAGCCATGCGTGTGGAGCAACTGAAATAGCAGAGATAAAGGGTACTCTTCTTTTAACAGTATTCAGCAGATTGTCCACGAAGCACATTTCAATATTATCGAGTAAGAACTATGATTTATATTATTCTATATGAGTGTGAAATTGTGCTGAAATTTATCGGGCGGCTGAGTTCCGTGACCTGGACTTCATCTCGAAGGGACTCGACATAGACTGGAGGGACTTGGTTGTGGAGATCGTCCACGATGAGGAAAGCAATCTCAAACAGTTCTCCAATAACCACATACATTCCACACCGCAGACAGCAACTCTCTTCTTTCTATCACCAAGCTTTCTCTAAATAAAATGTCCGACCTCGAGATTGCGATCCAAGATGTAGTTGAACTCGAAGTCTTCGTCGTCGGCGCCGAATGGAAACATCAAATCCTCGCCGACCTACAAGTCACAAGGAAAAGCCGTTTAAAACTGTTCTATCATTCCTAAAAACGATTCAGGAAGATCAAATGACGATAAAATAAATTATTTATTTCAAAAACCCTAAGCATGAAACAAGAAAAATTCCCGACCTTGAGCCAGCCAACGTAGAAGAGAAACTGAAGAATGGTGAAGATTGGCACATACCTCAAATTGGGATCTGTTTTCACCATTTAAAAAGAACGTTATTCAACTGATTAAATTTAGTGATGAAAACGAACAGATCAACGACTTGACGATGCTCGTTCATCGTTGGATACTGGCGTCCAATCAGGGCAAAGGCGAAATAGCCGTACACTGAGATCGTCGACACCTACATGCATACCTCTTTTCTATTTCTTTGGTCACTTCATTCGCAACTACATACATACATATATTACATTTCCTTAGGCCCAAACATATTCGCCTTTCTTCCATTATTCTACACAAGATGAGGGAAACCTGTGTGTAGACGAGAGGAATAGAGATCCAGTCGTAGATGAAGAGTTGAAAGAATCCGTTGCGGAACTTCTCCAGAGCATCCAACAAGACGCGTAACTCATTCGTATGAGTGAGAGTTCCCTAAAAAGAAGCAGAGTTGGCGAGGAGGATACCCTACAGTGCACTTCACACAGCCAGTTCAGTTCTAGTTGTTAGACAGTCCGCAATACTTCAGGAAGAAATTTCATTGACAGGTAAGCATTGATACGGATATTTCCTATTTTTGCAAATATATTTGCTTATAATCATAGTGAGGAAGAACACAGTGAAGAGTCTACTATAAACGAAAAAGGGGTGAATTATTATGGCCGGATTCATAATGGATGGCCGGAGAGAACTAAAGTCATGTAGATGCATAGAGACGGGCGAGAGCGATTAATGTGTGCGTGAGAGAGAGAGAGAGGGCGCGAGAGAGAGAGAAAGATATATACATAGGGAAAGAGGCAGAAAATGATGAAAGGAATAAAAACATACGACAATAAAAGCGAGAGAGCGACAGAGAACGAAAGAGAATTCAACAGTAGTTGATTATGAATCCGGCACATGAAGAGGAGGGAAAGGCATGCGAGATGAATGATAAAAAAGGATATAGCACCACCCATAGCCCGAGGCAGGTTGAATGGTTAGACTCTAACGTGGAAAGGGAGCCAACTCACAACTGGGCTGTCGCTCTCCTACAAAAGAAGTCAATCAATACTAAAGGAGAGAAGGCAATACAGTAGTCAAAGATTTAGCATGAAGGAACGGGGACTGTGAGTGGAAAACAAACAAACTACAACACCAAAAATTCCTGGCGTATTACTGTATCAAGAGAGAATATTGCCATGAATACTTGGTGCTTTCTTCTTGTATGAATAGTGGAGTCAAACCTTCTCGAAGCAGCGAACCATCATCGTTTGAATCCAGTTGATGGGCACAAACCATTTCTGAAACCATGAGAGAGAGATAGAGAAGGAGAAAGTGAGGGGAGAGAGATTGAGACGGCGAAAGTGAGGGGAGATAGAGTTAGGGACAAAGAAAGTTAGGGGAGAGAGAGATAGAGACGGAGAAAATGAGGGG
>CALZFC010000005.1:7450000-7710000 GCA_945643635.1 Allodiplogaster sudhausi
CGCACAATAACCCGCTCTCTCTTTCTCTCTCTTCCGGATCTCTTCCTCTTTATCTCCCAGATCCCCATCCTCCACTGTTCTTCCTGATAGAACCCCTCCCTCCCACACTTGAGTCACTGCAATTAACAGAGCACAAAGAATTCTTTGAAACCTTCATTATCATTTGCATCTCTTATGTACAACCAGACGGCACAAAGCAAAGCAGCAATTGCAATCACCACGAAGAAAAGTCGGATAGGCCACTTTTGATTATCTTCTTCTTCGGAGCAGAAGTGGATGGCAGATCCTAGAACACGGTTCTTCGTTCAATTTGTCGGGTTCATTGGAACGGGGCTCAACTAACGTTAACTTGTCGCTTCATTTGCGGGTTTATATACTTGCCAATTCCACTTCCAAAGGTCTTGGGCTTCGCAGCTTCTTCCTTTCTCTTTCTCTCATCTTCTTCCTTGTCTCCTTGAAGAAAATTATAGATAAATAAACAAATAAATGAAAAGAATATGAACCATTCTTGAGGAGGTCTCTCTCCTTCTGAACTTCAGCCTCGGCTTCCTCAAAGGGATCCACAAAGACATCAGCTCTCATGAAGACCACGTCGGAGAGCGGTCGGTTACTCGTGCTCTCCGTCTCTTCCTTCAATTCACAGTCTAAAGATGTTTCTAAGGCAAACAAGAAGCTCTACGATCTTGAATCAAAACATGAAAGAAACCTTTTCAATAGAGAGTACGGTATCCAATCCACCAACAACTCGGCCAAAGATTGTGTGTTTCTTGTCCAGATACGCACACGGACGAAAGGTAATGAAACTGAATGGAAGAAATGCTCAGAGTGATCACAGAGAGGCATTCGTCAGTGCCAAGGCAAACAGTAATCCAGGAGCTATTTCCATTCCCACAAACAATCTTTTGAATGGGACGTTCCTCTAAGCAATTGAAGAAATAACCAATATACTGAAAGCAGATTCTGGGAGCAAAGAAAAAATCTTGAAAAGAACTAACAATTGGCTTTGATTCGTGTTGGTACCTTTGTTGGCCATGGAAAGAACTCCACGCATATTGTGTGACAATCCCGGAGCAAACTCATCCTCAATTCAATTGATCGGACGATTGTCAACTAATTGTAAATAGAAAGATCCACAAACTTCGAAAGCCTTCCCCCAGATGGACTCGCCGCCTTTGCCTGCGTTGGTCGGGTCTCCGCCTTGCATCTTCAATCAAAGGAAGTACTAAACACCCAGGCACAATGAAAAGGAATTGGGACCATGAAATTCTTGATGACGCGATGGAAATGACTGTTGTTGTAGTATCCGTTTCGACAGTGAGTTATGAAGTTCTCGCAAGCCTTCGGAGCAACCTGAAAAAAAACCTGAATTATTTCACAATCTGTCAATCTCTTTCAACGTTCTTACTGTACGACATACTGACATGCAAATAAAAGAAAGATAACCTTGCAGTAAAGCTCGAGGTTGATAGCTCCGTGATTCGTAATAATGCGAACATATCCATTCTTCTTTACTCGTTGATACCTGAAAAAGTGCAGAAAGCATGTACAAACGATAGAAAAAATAAATAAATGATCAACCAAGGTTACAAATAGCAAGTTGCACAACACTAAACGAGTGTACCGGGTGGAACACACACTTACTTGACGATTTGCTCACTCAAAACGGCAGCCTTCTGCTTAGTCACTGGATCCATCTGAAATGGATGTGGATGAGATTCAGCAGACAGAAGTGAGCAGGACTGACGGTAGTACTTGTGAAGCCAGCCGACACGAATCCCTGGCTGTAGTGAGCCGCGTTGAGGGCGTCGGCCTCGGGTGCGGCTTCCACTTCATCCTCAAACCAAACTACTTCATTACTATTCAAAACATTCCGTAACCGTACTTCGTATCAAAGGAGATACAAATAGGAACAGAGAGAGTATAATTGCAGGAGTTCAGGAACAAATACAGATAAATACGAAAACAACTAATAATTAGACTACACGCACCTTTTTGTGAACGTATTCCTTCTGTAGTCTTTGCAGCGTTGACTTGGTCTCGTTGTTCATCTTGCGAATGTAGAAAGCGGGATTTTTCATGGCCTTCTTCTCCGCTTCGATCTGCTCCCTGGTCCTCAAATCCATCTTGACATGATGGAACTGCTCCATGTTGAACTTGTCCAGATTAGCCGGGTTCTAAATCCAATGTCATCCGAGAATCCAATGGACCACAAGGGAAGTGAAAAGAAACCTGAATGTCGATAATGTCAGCTCTGAGGAAAGGCTCATCATTGAGAAGATCTTTGAGATGGTTGGCCTTGAGATTCAACTCGGATACTGCTTCCCATGCGTAGACATTCCCAGTTGGTTTAATGCAGACAACATGAGATTGCGGAGTGAAGATGCGGAAAGTTACTGGGCAGCGCAGATTCCCTTAAAACACTTCTTTTTTTGTGTTTCATACAATTATTAATGTATAAATTATAAGACAACAATTAATTACATTAAAATAAGCGTAATATGGACACGGCCATAATAAAACCCTTTGTTGATAAATCTAACCAAATTAGATTCGCAAAAAAGTAACAAATGACTACCTTGAGGATCCTTGTCGAATTTCAGTGGAATGAGCTCCTTGGCCGACAGCTTCTTTCCATTGCAGGGGTTCACTCCGTGCTTCTTCAGATATGGCAGGATGTGACTGAAAGAGCAGGAAGATAATGAATATACAAGCTGAAGGTGTTGGTTACAATGCGCAAGACACGAACGTAACATCGAAGATCTCGCCGGTGGGAGCAGCGACAGGATCCTCGAAAGCGAGTAGGGAAAGAGAACAATGCGTCAAGGGAAGTCTCTTGAATTCCGCACGTTTCAGTCGAGTATCGCTATCTACAAGAAAATAAAGACTTAATACCGACAAATAACGACAATATAACAATCTCCACTCACCATCCTTATGTCCGCCAATTTCCTTCCATTCGGAGTGGGTTAGATACCTAAAATCCGTGATATTTAGGTTTCGAACAAACTGAACCACAAATAAATGAAAACTTACAGTTTATCCTTCTGGTGCTGCTTCTTGCCCATCTTTCGAAGAAGTTGGACTTGTTTCTTTACGCGCTGAGCAAGTGCCTACCAAAAAGAATGCGAAGTATTACGGGTACTACTGTACAACCCAAAATGCCCGGATGTTGATACGAACATAGCATTAATTAATTCATCGGAAGTTGCAGTGGGTAATTCTATTCCCACCCCAAAGATCCTATGATGCGGAATATATTCCGCATCATAGGATCTTTGGGGTGGGAATAGAATAATACCGAATTAAAAAAGCAATTTTAATGACCAACTCCTTTGACTTAAAAAAAATACAGCTTCTTAAAAAAAAATGCCGCTCAACGAAACAACGCAACAACTGTGAGACTAGTAGTTTTAGTGTTATCCAAGCTCAGATTTTCGCCCGCATATTTTACAGACAGCGTATGGTAACACTATTAAAAGCGCTCGGTTTTCCATCGGAGTCTCTTTCTTAACGCACAATTTGCAAACTCGGCCTGTTCTTCTGCTTAAAAAATATATTTGATGTCCCTTGTTCAAGATGCTTTCGGCGACTGTCCTCAGCGTGTCGGGGAGGGAAGTCTTTCTTCGCAGCTGCCGCATGGTATCGTCCAAATACCCGAAGCCGAAGCCGCGCCACTATCGTCGGCGGCTCTTTGAGGTTTCGAGCTTTGTTCTTGTTTCCATATCATTTTCGATTTCCTTTCCTGGAATGCTGATGATTTTTGAGTTCTAGTTCTTTTCAGGCTGCTGTGATGCCCGTATTACCACCGACAGTGAAGCAGTGCACACCTCCTGGGCTATTTTACAAAGCACAACTTGAAGAACGCGAAAAGGTCTGCTTGTTCTGAACTTTTTTTTCTAAACTAAGTATTTTGGGACTCGACTTGTTTTCGAAATTCTTATGTGTCAAATTGGTTACTTCGTTCAGTTTTCTTTGCGATTACCGAACCACAGTGTAATTGTTCTGCTTACTTTATCATTATTCTTAGTATGACGACGTTGAAATTGCGTTGGCAAATCTGGTGCGAAATTGGTTGCGCAATCAGGAATTTCGCGTTCTTGCCGTTTGCCAGTTCACTGGAGTTCAAGGAAGGACGCTGTGGTTTGCTAAGAATCAGTGGGTTTATATTCTTTTCTTCTAAATGTATTTTCGTCAGATTTTGAATTGTTCGTGTATATCGTATAGATAATATATAGGCTGCGCCAGAAGGGACTGGAATTCCGCCAATATGGAAACCGAATTATGAAGAAGGTTGTTTTGTTTCTATTTTAATCCCTTTTTTCTTTAATTTTTTTATATTTTAATTCAATTCTTATTTTTTAATGAGAGGGCTGTTCGATCAGTTATTTTCAGTTATGTCCTCAGGTATTTGCCGACACTCCCCTCCGCAGTCTGGAACCTGTGCTCACGGGGAATAATGCGATTCTTGTTGGCAAGAAGGTCGAAGATATCCGGACAATTCTACAGGAAAGCGCAAAATTGAATTGGATCTTTCCGCTTGGTTGGTTTCTGCGCTTCTTCTGTTTTATGAGATTCGGTGATTTTTCGTTTGAAACGGTAATTATGAAAAGCTAGAGTAAGGTGGTAAATTGCAGTACTGGTTGTGGACTCGCGTATTGTCTCCATTCCCGAGGCGGAGAAGATTGCCTCCCTCCCCTCCATCGATTCGATCCGGGCAGAAACAGTGGCCGTCTTGGAGAATTCTCTCAGCCAACTCCCCAACTCCCTCGACTCTCTCTCCCATCAACTCCCTGATACTCTCCAGCAACTGCAGAACATGCATTCGCCATTGAGCACTGATTAGTTTGACCCGTAAGTAGTGGAATAGATTGACACTTTCACTCAACTTCATTGTTATTGCAGTGTTTGTCGTCACTGTTTAGTTCATAAAGATTCACTCCAGCTGTTTGGTATCCACTAAGGCTAAACATTAATTCTCATCAATGGGTTGTTTGTGTGCCTTGGTATCAGTTTCAAATTTGCGATCTCCAGTTTTTCCCGACTGGTCTTTTCGTGATTCGAGTTTGCTCAGAAAGATGTGATGGGGTCGAGGTGATCAAGGGAGAAGCGAGAAGGAACTGGGTTTCATTCTAGAAAAGATGCAGAAGAGCATGCGAATGCAGAAGGACAGCGACTTTTACGGAAAAGGAATTTCTTGCTTTTGAGATATGGACTATAAGAAAGTGGATACAAGCGAAGACATCGAGGAGAGAGAGGAAAGGGGGGGTCAGCGAGAGAGATTGAGAGAGAGAGAGAAGATCATGAATGAGAGAGAGAGATCATGATTGAGAGAGAGAGAGAGAGATCATGATTGAGAGAGAGAGAGAGATCATGAATGAGAGAGAGAGCGAGATCATGAATGATGGAAAGAAGGAGGCCGTGATGGGGTTAGAGGGGTGGAATATGAGTGGCGCCAGTGATGCGAGGCACGCTGCCGATGACAGATGACGATACAGGACAGCAATGCACACTGCAAACAGAAGAATGCAAGGGCAAAGAGACAGCGAGGGAGAGAGAGAGAGTGAGTGAGAGAGAGAGAGAGAGAGAGAGACTCGCCTCTACCTGGAGTCCGGAATTGCGCGGTGGCGGGGGGAGGGCGCGAGTGGCCGACGTGTCCATTCCTCTCTCCCTCCCTTCATCCGTTCTCATCCCCTTCAGGCATCATGATGTCCTCTTCTTCTTCCGCTCTCATCTCCTGCCGCAACGTGTGAAGCGACGACACTCAAGTGGCGCCCATGAGAATGGGAAAGAGAGGAAATCGAGAGAGGATGAGAGAAAGAGAGAAGAGCGAGAGAGGAAGAGCGGGAGATCGAGAGAGGATGAGAGAAAGAGAGAAGAGCGAGAGAGAAAGAGAGAAGAGCGAAGGAGAAAGGGAGGAAGAGAGAGCCGTAGTTTTTCGCATCATTGTTGGCAGAGTACGAAGAGTGTGAAATGGCAGAAGGGAGCGAGAAAGAGAGAGAGAGAGAGAGAGAGAGAGAGAGAGAGAGAATGTTTCGTGTTGTTCAGCCCAACTTGTCTGGCACTGCTTTCATCTCGAAAGTTCTGTTCCTGCCGAGTCCTCTTCCTCCATTACTGTAATTTCCTCCATTCTTTCCTCTTCGAGACTGGGAAGAAGGCGCTCTTTTAGTCTCTCCATTGTGTGCAACTTGCCGATGCAAATGTGCCTGGTGTGCTTCTCTTTACTGTTTACCCTGAGGCGACCACCGATCTGATGTCTTTTTCTGCCTTTGCTTGGCTCCGATTACAGTGCTACTCACTGACTCTATTCTGTCTCACTCCTCTCTCCCTCGTTCTCTCTCTCTCTCTCTCTCTCTCTCTCTCTCTCTCTTTCTCTCTCTCTCTCTCACTGACTCAATGTACACCACCCTAGTTTGTCACTTCCTTACCCTCCTAATGTGCATCAAAAACAAGCATACAGCAAATGGCTTCCCTGCGAATCACGATGGCTATTCATACAAATTCAGTGACTTTTTACATGCTCTCTCTCTCTCTCTCTCTCTCTCTCTCTCTTCTTTCTCTCTTCCCTCACTCTCTTCTCTCTTCTTTCTCTCTTCTGCCTTTTCTCTATCTTCTTTCTCTTCCGTCTCTCTAATCTCTCTGTTCTTTCCCTCTTCTCTTCCTCTCCTCATTCTTCAAACGTCAACGTGCTCCGGTCACTGTGTGTGTGCACACTGTTTCAGCCAAGTCGCCAAGTCCACCTTTCCTCATCTCTCTATCTCTCTCTCTCTCTCTCTCTCTCTCTCTCTCAGTTTCGTCATCCTTCCTCTCTTCTTTCTGAGCTCTCTCCATCCCCCTGTTCTCTCGTCTTCCGCTTTGACAAGCTCTAGACGGAGGAGAAGCTGAAAGAATGCCTCAGGAGCTCCCGTTCTCCTCACCCCATTCACTCTCCCTACTCTCTCAGGCATCGCCGTCAAACTTTTCACTCAAAGTGATCGATCGCCGGTATTTTATCTGTTGTCGCAAGTTAAATTTTTTATTGTGCTGGCAAATTTATAGTCTTATTTGTATGTTGTTGTCTTCAATGAAAAAATGGAGCGCCGACAATTTGTACTTAAACTATTGGTGATACCGTATTTCACTTCCAATGTCTACTCGTTATTGTTCCAGACATCTCTTTTCCTCTACGTCCACTCTTCAGTTATGACTAAGAAATCTCTTTCTTCAATATTTTTCGCTTCTTGTCCGCCATTCTTCTTTCTCAGTAGCTTTTGGTGGTTCAATTTGGCTGTCGACGGCTGAAGCACTCTAGATATCTCTCCAGGAGTCAGCCGCTTGTCCTTTCCTTATCCGTCTCCTTCTTTGTGTCTCTTATCTGCGCACTCTCTCTCATCCATCTCATATTTGTCCTAAAGCGATCTTCCATCCACTTCATTCTCTCTTCTTTCCATGCCTCAGGGAGATTGAGCGTTCGGCTGCTTCTGCAAACATTTCCCCTAGAATTTCATGCATCATCTCATATACATATTCATACCTCAACCAGCCGTTCCATTTTATTATTACTTTTCTCTTTTATTGAGTATTTCTGTTCGTCTTCAAGCGCAAGTGTCTTTTTGATCTGTAAATGTGTATCTTTCTCATATTTTATTATTCAGGTTTTCCCTTCATCAGCCATAATAACTGCGGAAAGTTCAGCCACTCGGCTGTTCTCAGTCGGGCGCGCAATAGATCACGGAAGAGGTAGAAGAAGTAAGGGAGTAGATCGTCCGGTAGATCCTCAGCCTAGTTCGGTGGAGCATGCGGCGGGTCGAATCCCTGACCAGCAGACAATGAATGATAATGAAGAGCGAGTGACCCCTTTGGTATGTCACTCTGACCTCTCCCCTCAAGCAGTCTTCCGATGGCAGAGGAGAAGAAGGCGGAGATGGAGTGCCTTCCTCGACCTCCCCTTCTTACTTCTCATTCCTCTTCTTCTTCTGCCTACGGTACGTACACGCAATAGCTTTGAATCGTATAATACATGTGTAAACCGGTAGCAATGGCCATGAGTACATGATGTAAGTATGGTACCTTTTTTTTATTTTTTTTCCCATTTTTCTGCATTGAGTTTCCTTCCATTCTAATCTTCCCACTCATTTTCTACCGTGTCCACGCGGTTTTCGCCTGTCCATGCGGATTATCGTAGTTCACGCGATTCACGCACTTCCCTTGCCATCTTTTTTCTCGCATGAGAGAAAGAGACGGAGAGATTGAAGAAGGGAGTGGGAGAGTGAAAGGAAGAGACAGAAAGAGAGAGAGAGGGGAGAGATAGAAAGAGAGAGTGAGAGGGAGAGATAGAAAGAGAGAATGAGAGGGAGAGAGAGAAAGAGAGAGTGGGAGGATGAGAGAGAAAGACAGCACCTGGAGTTGGCATGGCTGCGAGTGCGTATAAGTCGACGGTTTAACTGCCCCAGTCGCCTTTTCCCCTTTCAAGAAAAAAAAAACAAGGGAGATGTTCACAGAAATTCAAGAAGAAAAACGGTTGAATTGGGAGGCAGCAAGGGGGAGAGATAGAGAGAAGGCGAGAGAGAGAGAGAGAGCGAGAGAATACCAGAGAAAGAGAGTGAGAGAGAGAGTGAGAGAGGCGGTGAGAATGGTTTTTGTCTGCACAGCAACTGCTCGCAGCGCGTACTTTCTTTTGTAGTGAGTACCGCGATCCTGCTTCTTAGTGAAGATCACTTCAACTTTCTATGGCGACTATCTGTTTCTCTCTATCTCTCTCTCTCTTTGTTTCTCTCTTCCTCCGTCTCGCTCTCTTCTTTGTACATATTTCTGTACACTTCTCTCGCTCTCTAACCTCACTCATTTTCTTTTGAACAGAGAAAAACCTTCAGGCGGCAATCGATTACTGAAGTTTGTGAGGAAGACTAACTTACCGAAAAGAGTTTATTCGTTACGAATGAAATATCTAATGAGTGATTTAAAGTGTGCTGGATGGTCGATGATTACGGTAGAATGGCAACTGGAG
This sequence comes from Allodiplogaster sudhausi, assembly GCA_945643635.1. NCBI lineage: Eukaryota > Metazoa > Nematoda > Chromadorea > Rhabditida > Diplogasteridae > Allodiplogaster > Allodiplogaster sudhausi. The sequence continues at coordinate 7,458,984 of CALZFC010000005.1, forward strand.
TCCTCTCGGGAGAATCCGGTGCTTTCCTTTCTCCTCGACTACTCTCCTCCCGTTGGTACTCCCCCTCCAGGCACTCATCTACCAGCGTCAGCAAACAACTACAAATATGTGAATGTTCAGAAGAAAAGCCTGCTTCCTTCAGAGAATCCGCTCAAGTTGTGATCAACGAGACTCTGCCAGCCGTTGAATACACCATCAACATCACGGCAATCATGGCCGATGGGCAACGACATGACATCACCACCAAGAGAATGCCCAGCAGTCCGTTCTTCTTCTACATTATTATTATTATTTATGCACCACTACAACATATGTATGTATATGATATAAAAGATAGGCAAAAGATGTAATTCCTAGGTCCGGAGGCGCCAGTTTTTGAGTCTGTGGAGACGACTTCCTCAGAGGCAACGATCTCTTACTTTCCCCCCAAGACAGGTGGTGGGAACAGCGAAATCGGATATTACATAGGTCAGCTTCCTCTACTCCATTCCATGTCTTACCCTTCCCCTGTCTGTTTCTCCCTTCTTTCGCCCACTCCCTATCGCTTTTGTTTTGAGTGTTCCTCAGTTGCTTAGTCTTCAGTTTCGTGTTCTTTCCTTACTTTCTTTCCGCTTACTTGACAAATCCTCTCGCTAGAACCACCAAATCTGCTTTCTAATTCCCTCTGATAGATCAAGGCAGCTTCTCTTATCTCTTTATCTTTCACTCTCTGACTCCCTCTCTCTGCCTCGCCTTCTCTGACTCTGTGACTCTCTCTCTCTCTCTCTCTCTCTCTCTCTCTCTTCCTCGTCTTCTCTGACTCTCTGACTCTCTCTCTTCCTCGCCTTCAGAATACCACCCAATCGACCGGCCTGAGTATGCCAACTTCGTGGAGACCCGCGCGTCCCTCGTGAAGCTGCGAGCCCTTGACCCCGCCACGACCTATCGGCTGCGAATCCGCTCAGTCTTCAGAGGAGTCTTCTCAGAGAACGACATCTCAACTACATTTGCCACGAAGGGTCAGCGCCTTGCCCTCTCCCTCCTTTCTAATCCATCTAAACAGTTCTTTAATATCCTTCATCAACTCCGCATGCCCCATCGAGTCGAGGCTATATTTTTAACCAAATACCAAAATGATTGGAATAGTGTAAATACAATAACATATTAGCTCCTTACTTTTTGTACTTTTCAAGCACCGCGTCGTTGAAGTTGTTTGAGAGAGAGAGAAAGTTAGAGAAAGAGAGAAAGAGAAAGAGTAAGAGAGAGAGAGAGAGAGAAAAGAAAGCGAGAGAAAGAGAGAGAGAGAGAGAGGGAGGGAGAGAGGGAGAGAGAGAGGGAGAGAGATGCTGCTTTTCCAGTGTTATACGGGCGACGAGGTAGCGGAGGTCTATGGATGGTTACCAGTGAGAGTCAGTCTTGTGAGGGCGGTACTGCCCGAGTCATGAACAGCCATCCATTCTAACACTAAAGAATTAACACGAAAAAATTAGGGAAGATCAATGTTAAACCTGTTAAGCAAGAAGTAACAGAAGAGTGCATGTGCATATCATAATATAAGCAAATATCTAGAAGAACTAACTCCACAGATCTAACCTGTGTGCTTTGGCTGTTGGTTACTCTTTTTTTTCAAATTCTTTATTAGTTGGCCCGGCTTAAATGGAAAGGAAAAGCTAGGAAGAATTAGAGAAAATGAAGCGCGAGAAAGGGGATTGTGTCTTACCATCTCTTGCTTTATTTCGAGCACATAATTTCGTTTGATTGGTAATGCTACCTCCAAGGAATTGACCGGTACGATTCAGAAAGGAATCGGAATTGAAGAGGTTGAGAGATAATAGAAAGAGACAGAGCGCGAAGAGATAGAGGTAGAAAGAGAGGATAATAGAAAGAGAGAGAGAGAGAGAGAGAGAGAGAGAGAGAGGAGAGAGAGAGAAGAAAAAACAGTAGGATTGGTGGGGCTGCAACGAAGGATCATGACACCCCGCGCGGTCTCGGACTAGATTATATGCATTTCCTGGACACGCATCTAGCAGAACATGTCTGGGCCAGAGAAGGAAGAGCGAGAAGGGGGGTGAGAGAGAAGGAAGAGAGAGAGAGAGAGAGAGAGAGAGAGAGAGTGGCACAGAAGGTGGACATCGTGTGATGGAGAGGGGACTTAAGCGAGAGAGAGAGATGGTGAAGGAGAAAGAGGGCGATAAGGTTAAAGAAAGTGTGGGGGACTCGACAGCATACATAGATATGCATGTACATATGTATGCACGAATGCTTAGAGGGGAGGAGGTGATGACATAGATGAGTGAGATGAGAAGTTTAAGATGATATGAATTGAAGAGAAGGGATGACCAAGCATGGCTTAGCCTTGGTTCAGTTATCCATGACTGTCTTTTGGTTTCATCGAAAAAGAGAATGAGTTCAAGATGAATCTGGAGCTGAAGCAGTGACGATCCGAACTCTTCCACCCAATCTGGACTTGTTCACTCAACCGGCTGCTTCAACTCTACCACCCAATCTGGACTTGTTCACTCAACCGGCTGCTTTAACTCTGCTCCCTCCCACCAGCATTGGGTTCTACATTCTTTAGACGGCTAATTTTAATTTGGAAATTAAAAATCTTTTAGAAGTGGGATGACTCCGCAGACAACGACAAAACGACCACCGCAAGAGACCTTCGCCACTTCACTCATTGACACAGTCGATGTTCCTAGTTTTGCTTTCTTTCTTCCTTCAAGTTATAAAGAGATGCCCCGTAGTTACTTGTCCATTCCGTTTAGTTCGTAACGACATCAACAGCAGTTTCCACATCTCCGGCAGTTGTCGTGACATCAGGAGAAGAGACAAGCGAAGTCAGCTTGCAAGTCTTGTTTCCCTTTTTCACGCTTCGACTGCGAGTGCCTTGCTTGGCAATTCCATGCCCCGCTTGACAATCTTCTCGTCTATGCCTGGCCCGCTTCCTTTCAGCCATCCACTGCAACGACTCCCTCTGCCACCACTCGCTCCGTCTTTTCGATCGCCTCTTCATCTACTTCCATTCAAACGACTGCTGAGCCGACGACTCAAGCGACTCCTTTCCGCCAGTTGGAGTCTTCTGTGCTCGACAAGGAGAAACCAGAGGAGATCGACACGGAATCAGAGGAGTCTCCGGCTGCTCCTCCCGCAAATACAACTGAAGTTGTCATTGTAGGAGAGGATGCAAAGGTCAAAGCATGCGCAGATTTTTAGCGCTTCTTTTCATCTCTTTTTGCTCACAAACCAGGTTGAATTCTCATCCTCACCCATTTGTTGCTGTGGAACTGTGCTGTGAAGGAGAGAAAGAGAGAGAGAGAGAGAGAGAGAGAAAGAGAGAGAGAGAGAGAGAGAGAGAAAGAGTAAAAGAATGATTATCAAACATACATACATATAATACATGTATACTTTTAGTTGCATACATGATATGATTGAAGAGTATCGTCGGTGATGAGATGGATGAGCTTGTGGAGGAGAAAGGAAAGACGAAGCATTTGGAGTACAAGGAGTACGGCCCTGCTCAGCCGATTTATCTCTCAATGGATGGCAATATGCTCAGGTTTCCATTCCAATATCACAAATGCTTATAAAGATTACTACTTTGTGTACATGAATCGCTTTTCTTAATCTCACTTTCCACAGAGTGGACTGGAACGTGCCCGAGGGAAGTCTCTGTGATGGTTACCTCCTCAACTACACGATTGTCTCCCTCTCTCGTCCGAAATCCTTCTCCGTGTCCTCCGCCGAGCCAACAGCACTCATCAAAATGTACACCGACCACAAGTTGGATGTCAGTTAATTAATAATATTTATGATCTAGCCTTTCGAGATATTCGAGTGATGCATGCTAACGTGGGAATGAGACTGTCTCTTTCAGATGAAAGCATTTTGTTTATTGTCGGGAGCTCTCTCGAAGACGTGGTGGGCGCATCGATTTGCTGATCTTAGTAGTCAGTTCATGCAGATATCCAAGAGATGTATAGTCTCTACAATTTCAGAACCGCACAGTATTGTGAATCTGCGAGTTGTGAAAACAGAAACCGACGACTTTTATGTCTCTTCAATCATTCTTGACATGGACTGGCCGCCCCTTCACGACTTCAACTACTACAAGATTCTTGTTTCTTACACTGACGGAAAGGTTTCTATCATATCAACTGCTGCCTATTCTACATGTACATTTTGCTTGTAGACGATGAAGGATGCGAAGGAGTTGTCGGTGGAGGAGCGCGGCCCCATCCTCATCGGACACCTTGAACCCACCAGATGGTACACTATTGCAGTCAAGAACGTCTCCGTTGAACTCGACATCTCTTCCATGGCTAAGACCATCAAAGAACTAACACGTACATCCTTTTCTCTTTTTCTTTCTTTTTCGGCTCCTGATCTAGAGTTTGAAATGGAAAGCGATGGAGAGAGTGAACGAGAGAGCAAGACAAAGAGCGAACGAGACAGATTGACAGAGAGCTAGAGAGAAACCGAGAGCGAGAGAGAACGAGAGAGCGAGACTGAGAATTAGAGAGAAGAGAGAGAGCGAGACAGTGTGACAGAGAGCTAGATATAATGACAGAGAGATATAATGACAGGGAGTGATAGAATGACGATAAAAGTAGACAAAATGAATTGAAATGGATGGAATTAAGCGCCTCTAATCTCGTCTACGTTGTACCCTGGGCAAATCTCATCCACTTCAATCAACATCAACTTCGGGCCTTCGGACCCTGAGCAGGGTCGCTTCGGCCACTACCAGCTGGTCTTTTCTGGCAACTCGAAGAACATCACAAAGAGAATCGGCATCGATGACGCGTCAGAAAACTCATTTCGGATATCTTCTTTTATATTGTTAATTAAAAAGAGGGAACGTTACAGGCGCTCGTTCACTTTCACCAAGCTCATTCCCGGGAAGACGTACTTCTTCGAGTTGTTTACAGTCTTCGAGGGTCGTTTCAGCAGGCCAGTCACTGCGAATGTCACAACGTGTCAGTAACTCTCCCCGAAAGATCACTTAAGTTGTATGTTTAGATCTTGACTAAATTGCCTTTTCAGATCCACTGAAAGTGAACAAACTCTACCCTGTAATTGGCCGTGACTATGCTGTTCTCTTCTGGGACATTGAAAACTTTGCAGACAACGACTGTCGATTCCGACTGAGGTTGTCACAGAGAAAGGAAAGAAGTAACGAAAAGTATAAATCAAAAGCTTTTAGTTATACCGGGACAAGCAGCACTGGCCATCAGACGAGTTCCACTGTTGTACTCAAGAAGAAGAACTCGCATAGGTATGAAGGGAGCAGAGAGAGAGAGAGAGAGAGAGAGAGAGAGAGAGAAAGAGAGAAAGGGAGAGAGAGTACCAATCCTTTCTTTCTCACAGATTCGACAATCTGAGTGGTGACACTTATTACACGTTCACGATTACGGTAATAATGGGAATCGGAGATGCCGAGGCAGAGAGTGAGAGCGAGATGATTACGGTATCTCTTGGCCAGCCAGGTAAGCAGTAATTTCCTATTCACTAAAGATAGGACTTTGTTGTAGCAAGAAGCGTTCCTCAGCTGCAGCGACTGGGAACTCGCGAGCTGTCCGTCCAGGTTGAGCACATCAATGTCGAACACATTTTATTTGGTTATCTTCCAAAGTTCTCTTTGCCAGTTCGACAACGACCGAAGTGTCTTCTCTGATCTTAACGGTGAAATCGACAATGTTGCCATTATTGTGACGGAGAATATCGAGGTGGTTATTTGGCATAAAAATGCACTTCTTTTTGCGAAATTTTAAATGTTAATTAATTTAAGTTGGGTGGTGATGGATACGAGCTGCAGTCATGGTTCGAAGTGAAGGACGAGCCCCATTGGTCTGCTTACAGGTCGGACTCGGCCTCTTGCCTGTGAATACCTTGGAACTCTTTCAGGGCATCGCTCTCCACTTACAGCCCATTCAAGACACGCAAGAAGTCAGCGACCTTTGTCATTGGATCCGAAGACTGCGAGCAGCGAAGTCTCGATGAACCGGTTTGTACTTGGATTAGAGAAGGAATGAAAAGAATCGAGAGACACTTCCAGTACTGCAATGGGATGCTACGTGCCAACGTCAACTACATGGTGAAGATCCGCAGTTACACAAAGGAGAACATCGCCATGGAATCAGAGTGGGTCTCTATTCATGGAGTTGCTGACGAAGACGGAGAGAAGGACACCAAAGGTGAGGGAGATCATGGTGGATAGGGCTAGAGAGGCTGAGAGATAGTAGAGGGAGTGAAGAGAGAGAGAGAGAGAGAGAGTGAGATGGAGAGGAGAAAGAAGTCCTTGCAGACCGCCGCCCCTGCCACATGTGGCTGAATGGTTGCCCCACAAAGAGTGGTCCCGTTCCTCTCCCAGGCTGCTCATTCCTCTCCCTAATCATCGCCTCTTTCCTCATCAATCCATTTCTATGACACTTTAATATATAGATTTTTCGCGGAAGTTTTATCAATTGTTAATTTTTTGGTCCGTGACAGAAGTAGGTCTACCTTATTTATGACCGTACTTATTGAAGGCATATTGTGTTGCCCGGATGCTGGCTCTGCCTCCTATCCTTTATTAGAAGCTCGATTCATTCTTCCATTCTATATGGGTACCTTTTTCAGTCTTTTTAGGCTGTTTCTTCTTGTCCTTAGGCTTTTGCTTATTGTCTCTGCATGCAGATTTTGAAAGAAGACGAGTAACTCACATGCTATTGAATTGTACTGTATCTAATAGTAAGCACGTATTTAAACACATTTTGGCCCTTGCAAACGATTGCCTGAACCCTCGTATAAGCAGAGTTGTGTTGTATGTACTGATGTTTTGATGTATCAGTGTTCGCTATTTCGCACATGAAAGCTACAAATCTTGCTCAAAAATTCCACCTACTGGCATATCCTCTTTTAAGATTCCTTGCTTCAAAATCAATAAACATTAAAATAAAAAATTTGAGCGTTTATATATATACACAGGGTTATGTTTAGCGTGCAGAAAAAGAATTAGTGCTACTTATCGACACTTGAAAGTGATGGAAGGTTATTTGCGTTAGAGCAAGAAACTAATTCAGTCAAATTATTGCAAATTATGTGGTTATTTTCTCTGTCGTGATTACAAACTTACAATGAAGTTTTAGTTGAAAACGATCATTTGCTGTGATGGATCTGCTGATAATCGGCCTTCTCTTATGCACTGCTTCGATGCTGCAGCCAACGATTTGCTCGAGTTTGTTCTTGTCATTTGAATGATCCGGAAAATGATACTCATCTCACATTTCGATAGATACATATGTACTATATATGTAGATGCCAGTTATCGATAGCGAGATGATTCCAGAGACGCCGGAGAGTAACCGGAAGGAGTCTTCTTTGTCTCCTTTCACTCCTTCCTCTTCCTTCACATCACCGTTCTCTCCCTCCTCTCTCCTGCCTCTCGACTCTTCCTCTTCCTTCTCCTCGCTGTCCTCTCCCTCTTCTCCCCTACCTCTCCACTCTTCCTCTTCCTTCTCTTCGCTGTCCTCTACCTCCTCTCCCCTGCCTCTCGACTCTTCCTCGTCCACCACTCACAACGACCAAACTGCTTCCACCACTCAGCTTTTGTCTTCTACAACGATTACATCTACAATGAAAGGTTACAATGAAATGATAGTATATATATATTAGACAGTGTCAATTAAAAAAAATGTGTTTTTTTTTCTTCAATTTTCGTATAAACCATTATTTTTGGCGGGGAATTAGAATATTCTACTGTTTCGTATTCTAGACGAGAAAAATTGTCCACATAGTTTAGACGAAGTGACATGGGAGATCCCAAGGAATGAAATTATAAAGCAGAGAAGAAAACTTTATGTTTTATTTTAAATTAGTAAACAAAATTGAAGACGAGAAGTCGTCAGTCGAAACGACCTCATCCTCTCCAGACAACTTCATTCTGTTGCCGGAATGGTCCTTCATTCAGAGAGACAACAGTACATTCGAGAATTTCCTTTTTGTTCGATCTCGTATTCCCTCCCCTTACTCGTTCTGAGAGAAATCTTAAGGCTCGCACGCAGCTGTGCACTCTCTGACGTATCTGCTTGCCGGCCTGCAAGTTCTTTCTCTCGTCGCCATTACCGCCACATTCATTGTTTTTCACAAGCAAGAAGTTGCGGAAGGTGCAATCAATTGATTTTTATACGGTTATGTTGTGAATAAAAAGCAAGCTACAAAGCTAATTCAGAAAAGGTGGAGGCCAGCGAAGACTTGGCGAGAACAGCGGCTGAGAAGTCAACCGGAACCCCCTTGGCAAGCAAGCAGCCCATCTAAATAAGTGGGACTTCTCCCACTTATTAACACTGAGAGCATGTACTGATAAAGAATTGTAACGGATAATGTCCGAGCTTCTTTTCATAATAGCAAGCGGAGAGAAATCTTCGACCTTTTGCAGAATCCCTTCAATGAGAATAGAGAGAAAAAAAAAAGATTTTTTAAAAATCAATTTCATAGAGAGATGTTATTAGATGAGACAACTGTGAATAGAATACAGAGGGACTAGGCTGTCCTTGCCCTTCCTTACAACTCACGCCCTCGGCATTGCACCCTACCTCTTCCCGCTCTACGTACATACATACATACCTTGGGTGTCATCTAATATGGGGACTTTTGCCACAAAACTAACGAAATGAGCAAATATGCCTGGAATGTAAATATGAGAATGTAAAGGTGAATAGGGCAAAGGGTCATGACGATGTATCGGAGAGAAGAAGTCGATCCATTCCGCTCTGAATCTAAGAATCAGGGCACATTCCAATTTCCCAGTTCCATATTCACAATAAAAGAATGGTCAATTGGTTTAAACTATGTACATATTGCAATAGATGCATTTTTACTTTTAGAGTATTTATCGTGGTTAATGAAAACCTCATTTGGATGTAATTTTAATTACATTCACTTCTATATCCCTTCGCATTGCTTTATTTTTTCGCTGTTAGAAGATAATTTTTTTCATTCAAGTTTTATTTGGCGTTCGAAGAGAAGGTTAGTGAAGGAAGAGAGAGGAGTGGCCAGTAGAGGGTGGCGAAGAAAGGGGAGCGGAGCGTTGGAGAGGGGAAGAGAGCAGAGAGTGAAGAGGGAAAGAGAGCAGAGAGAAGCAGAGAAGGGGCAGCTACTGCTACTTCTTCTTGCCCGCCTTCTTCGAGGCCAGGCTGATGTCGAAGACCCGGTTGTCCGTCGGCGGCTGCCTTTAAAAAAAGTAATAGAGGAAGCAATAAAATGTTGCCGTCGTTGTGACCGATTTGGCCCGAAGGCCATAGAAGGCGGGGGCATCATGGCGAGAGTCTGCAAATCTATGGAATTGAATATGCTCGTGAGCAGCTTCAGAGAGATGAGACCTGATAGTTCGGGTCGAAGGGGCACGCCTCGTCCTCGTCATCCACGTTGATTTCCGGCTTACGAATCGACACTGCCTGAGGCTGAGTAGGAATCGCCTTCGTCTTCTAAAGAAAGAGATTACAATCATTCTTCTTGTCTTGAAGTGAAGCGAGAGATAAGGAAAACCTGATTATTAGTAAGAAGGATGTAGAGAATGTAGACGACGAACGACAGGACGAAGATCATCAAAACTGGATGCATCCTCGCACTCCAGAAATCACACAACTATTTTCCGTTCAAACTTTTTACACAAAATGATGAGCAAAAAGCCAACCACTTCAAGTCCTTGAGTATAAGAGAAATGATTACTGGCAATAATTCTAAAAGAGCACACTGGAGTACATCTGGACGCATAAAGCCGTTTGTATGCTGATAATAAATTACATCACTAAAATAAGTGTCAGAATGCTCATTTTCCTTTTGTTTCTTGACAGCGCGTGGCTGCTCAGAAGATGAATTCATTCCCTGTCAAGACAACAAGTTCGTTCTTCTCGTGCATTTTAATGTTGTCTCCAACTTCATACAATCTTCTTTGCTTCTTTCTCTTTTAAAGTTTCCTTTGTAAAAACTTGAATTCAAGTAAGTTGTGGCTAAGGTTTCTCTGATCAAACTCTTCCATGGACGAACTCGACTGAGGTGACTCCCTTGAGAACGAGCACGAGAGGTTAACATACTATTACTTTTAATACTCCACAATGACCGAAAAAAAACTTTTAGTACCTAAGACAAAATAAATGTGTAGATGTAGCAATTTGCAGTGTCAACGACTGCATCCTCTCAGACCGAACAGCTGCAGGAGAGTGATGTCATGGCCCTGCTCAGTGTGGTCAGTCTCTGCATTACGTTCAGTATTTATAGTTTGATCTCTTTCAAAAGACAATCAAGTGAAATTAAAAAAGGTTTAAAATGTTTAGCTTGGAGCAATGAACGGCGTGGCTCTCGTGGCGGTCATCTTGTCTTCTTAATCCTGCGTGCGAAGTACGCCAATGAACTGGAAAAGTAGAAAAATGAGATGGGCAAGATTCTCCGCGAAGCTCAGGCACTATTCTTAACATATGTCAAATTACAAGTTTTAAAACTTTTCCGCCGTTTCGATATCACGAGGAGACTTTCAGGCAGAGCGCTGCCGCATTTTGGCAATGGAACCAATCGCTACTGTTCCCTGCCCCGAAGGTACGTGGCGAGAGATTTGATTGAGAAAGAGCAAGAAAGAGAGAGAGAGAGAGAGAGAGACAGGGAGAGAGAGATAGAGAAATATAAGAGAATTCGAGAGAGCACTGAGATGTACATATGTAAAAAAGACGTTCCTGTTCACTGACTACTTGCAGAAGAAGTTGTTCCCTCTCGTGATCCAAATCGGAAGAAGCACAACTTTGGCCAAGGCCGCAAGCCGAATCACGCGCCTCCGCCAAGACAGCCGGTGCTTTTCTGGTCCTTAACTTCGTTCAGCGACTTCAGATGCTCTATGCTATGGAATCTATCCCTTGAGGGTGCCATCCCTCCACTTGGAGATGGTGACGAGACTCTTCGCATTGCCCTCGACCCCGCCTCCATCGCGGGCATTGTGGACTGCCTTGCCGAGTCTGTTCCAGAAAAGGTTCTCTCCCTCCCTTCTCTCCTATCTCCCTCCCCATCTCCTCTCCTCTCTTTCTCTTAGATGCTGGAGAAGCACGACGAATCCGGTGCAGTGCCTTCTCTGCTGCTCGTGCCCAGTGGCTATGTCCATCGTTAGTTCTTGCTTCTCCTAACTGGGCGGTGATCGAAAAGGAGTGTTTGCAGCAGAGGGAGGCCGTTCTGCCACGAGCAGTGTGGTGAACCGATACCCGCCCCCTCTTCTGCCCAACTCCAGCTACACTCAAATCGCAGCTCGTTCTGGAGATAAGAAATAGGCTGAGCCAGTCAGAGCCCGATAGGCCGGCCCCATCGGCAGTGTATCCCTTTACTTTTCTTCCAACATACATTCTTCCTTGTTGTCTCGTTGTTGATTCACGAACATTACATGGCGGCAAAAGTGATTTAATATCCAGTTTGTGGTATCCGCGGGATGAATGAATGCAAAAAAAAACAGTTTATGGATGTTATCGTTTGAAATTACGGAGGACAAACGTTCATATGTTGAGACTCTGCAAGTGTAGACAGGAATCTGAAGCTACCTACAAATAACTTGGATGAGTTTTGCCTATTCTACGAAAAAAAAAAATGCTATCTAAAGACAATTTTGCACAAACTCGGACAGAATACTGCACTAAACCTCGTTTCTTTGCAAAACATTCTGTGTATTAGTATGCAAGTATCATATTCTATGTCAAGAGACAACAGTTAATTTTTCAAAAGCGATTTAAGAAAAATGGACGTGGAAGGAGACTCCATGCTCAGCTGTGTCGGCTGCAATAAGAGATCGAAGAGAAGAAGAAGCAGTTGCCTCTGAGGAGTACGTGGAGAGAGAGAAGGGTAGAGAAAGAGGGAGGAGGATGACAGAACGACATGGTTACCTTGCAGGCAAATCTGCCGAGATTCAAAGAATCCAACTAGCCGAACAAATCTGCGCAATCTTGGAAGGACAGGTGAATGCGTTGATGACAGTCCTCTCTCATTGTTTTGACAACTTTCTTGTCTTTTGGCCGGTGGTTTTTTTTATTTACTTTGTTTACAATGTTCTACCTTGACACATGGCCGAATACAACGAATTGGTAGTGAAAGGAGACAAGTTGACTGAAGCCAGAGATATCACGGAGGATGCCGTTGCCGCTCTGGACCAGGAGAAATCTGGAGCAGATTTTCTACTTAGACTCTTCTTGCTACCCTTTTCATTGCTGTATAATGTTGAAAAATGGGAGAAAATGGAGATATTTGTGAGCCGAAAGCAACTGGCTGCGCTGAAAGCGGAAGCGGCAAGAGACGCGGCAACTCATCGAGAAGACGAAGCAGCGCGAGCGGAGCGGATGGAGGAAGTGGCAGAGGAGAACAGGGCCATCCAAGCACGCATCCAGGAACTGAAGGAAGACAAGCACAGACAGGCCGAGCTGAAGGCTGACGAACGAGCACTGCGGGCCAAGCTGGCGGAGATGAACCGACTGAAGGCTGTGACTATCCGAGCACTCAATGAAGAGGCCAATCGGAAGGTTGAGAAATACAAGATGTGCGATATGGCTGTGGAGAAGAAGAAAGAACTCGCTGAGCCTCTAAGAGAGTGAATCTGGACAGGTTTCAAGAGCATCTAGGGCTATTAAAAAATGAAATGATTTAACGACCGTAAAAAAAAAACAAGGTCGTACGCTTTAAACTTATGTTTCCTAAGGAGTAATCTATGCAGACGGTGAAACTGAGAGGTTTGAAAAGGGGTCCAATTGGAAAAGGGGTCCAAACAAGGGACACTTACTGACATTACAACATTTAGATTAGAAAATATAACATACTTTTAAAGAACACATGAATGGTTTTTAATTCTTTTTGATTCTATTGAAAGATGAACTGTTGTGGCACCGATTTTATTGAGCAAAATCAGTGAGTTGCCATTGGCTGGTGTGGGACAGACGGACTCGTGGAGAGTTCAGTCTCAAGAAGAGAATGAGAGGGAGGGATGGAGAGGGAGGGCGAGTGAGCAGGGACTGAGAGAGAGAGAGAGGGCGAGAGAGTAAGGAGTGGCACTACTTCGCCTCAGCGACCTTCTTCGACTTCTTCCTGCGGGCTGCTGGGCGGACGTCGAAGACGTGCGTGTCGTGGTGAGGCTGGCGGTTCTCTCCGAAGGCAGCCACTGCCGAGGGCATCATCATCAGTGTCTGCAAGGCATTCCATTCAAGAAGCCAAGAAATTCATCTTCAATTTGCTCCTTTTGCATGGCACAAGGGCGAGAGAACACGATTAGAAAAAGCTCCTTTAGTACAAATTCACAGGGTATTTCCATTGCATAAGAGGCGCTGAAAGGTGACCTGGTAGTTGGGGTCGCAGGAGTCGGCCTCTTCGTCGACCTCGTCGGTTGGCGGTGGGACGACGTCGGCCTTAGCCACTTCGGCCTGTCCAGACCCCCCTGCCGGAGTGGCCGACTCCTCTACCACTTTTTTCTCCTCCGTCACTGCCTTCGTCTCTTCCTTCTTCATGTCCTTCTTCTCATCCTTCGTTGCTTGCGAGGCTGCTTGAGCGTTCCCTGGCTTCGTCTTTGTTTGTGATCGAGCCTAAAATGAGCCGTTTGAGTTGGAGCGGTGAATTCAACTTTTCAAATGGAGAAGAAAGAAATGAAACTAAGAGTAAAGATGAACCGGCTGATAAAGAAGATAGAAGATGAAGGAGACGGCGACGATCAACCCGCTCAGCACGATCACGTGCATTCTACTGCAACGAATGACCAAATCCGACTACGTTTGACTAATTGTTCGGCTATGCTCTTAAGCTCTGAGATATGCACAAGAGCGAAGACAGAAACAACCTCTTTGGAGAGGGGACGACTGCAGAAGTGGTTCGGAAATATTTCGCTCGCCACCTTGTTATTGAATTCATTAGTTTAAACATGTTTGAATATGTATGTATTGACGTTCTTGAAGTTTCACCTTCATACGTGCGTTTTGGAAAGATTTGGCAAGTACAACATCAAAAATCAAGTAATATTCGTCTCTTGGTCAGCATTCTTTATTTCAATTTTGGTTATCGAGGTGGTGGGTAGTTCTTTCCTTTTTGGTCTACTCACTCTTCTCGCGTCTTTCCCTCTGCATCTCCCACTGTATCCATTACTCTTTCACTCTCTCATTCTCTCTCCGCCCATGCCTCTTGTACATATCCTGGCAAAGACAAAGTAGTCCAGAAATTGATAAATGATCTCTTATGTGCTTTCGGAGGGCCGCCACCCTTGTGAGAAAAGAGGAGCAATGCGCGAATATATTAGCGGCTAGGGGATGGGAGAGCGGAGGGTGTGAGAAAGAGCGGGTGAGATTGAGAGGGTGCTGAGAAATAGAGAAAAGAGAGACCTCAACCAATTGTGGGATGAGAAGCCAGCGGCCTCAGGCGCAATGTATTTCTTTCTGCTCCAATCTAGCCAGCCAGAAGTCATAGACTCGAACGTATAACCGGAAGGCTCCTCCTCTGCCATGTTTAGACACACAAGGTGCTATCCATTCCAAGGCTCATCTTCTAGTCTTATGATTCTCTCATCTCTTTTTAAAGGATCAGCCTGAAAATATTCTCTCAACTTTGTATGTTTATGCGTAGAAATGGAATTAATTATATCGCTGTCCCCTACCTCCCTCTCTCACCTCTCTCTCTCCCTCGCTCAGTTCTCTCTCTCTCTCTCATTCATTCTCTCTCACTCACTCTCTCTCTCATTCGTTCTTTCGTGTCTGCCCATGCTTCCCTCACCCTTTGACGCCAGCCGGGTCAGGCTGACCTTTGTCTGTGGTGCCCCCCAGACCTAGTGGGGACAGTCTCGCCCTTTCCATTTTTCTCCTTCTCTTGTAAGCTTCAAAGTCAGTATTCAAATAACATCATATAATGCCTTTCTGTAGCAGAAAACGCATCTACTCACTCTCCTTTTCTCTGCTTCTCTCCCCTCTCTTTCTCTCTCTCTCTCTCTCTCTCTCTCTCTCTCTCTCTTTCTCACTTTCCTTTCTATCCTTTCATCCTCAATGGTTCCCACACCTACAACTGCACAGCTTCCAATGTGTCTGTCGTTTCTTTATCACCCACCCCCTCTACGGATGTCCCATTCACCTCTTTCCCCACTCATTCTCTGAGGCTGTTCTATGATTGTAGATTTACTAATTCATAATCAGTTTAATACTCTTTTCAATTAAAAATGGCCTTCTCCCCTCGAACTTTCACATCTGCTTCTGTATTTCTCTCAATGGCTTCATTTCACTCATGCTCTCGCACTATCTTGTTCTCTTCCACTCTCTCACTCTTCTTTCCTCTCCTCGCACTCTCTCATTCTCTTCCACTCTCTCACTCTTCTTTCCTCGCCTCCCACTCTCTTCCACTCTCTCACTCTCTTTTCCTCTCCTCGCACTCTCTCATTCTCTTTCACTCTCTCACTCCTCCCTCCACCTATCAACTATGTGGAGTTCATCCGCCGTGAGGTGGCTCTTCGTTATAGTAACATTTTCACCGTTTCGGGTTGTTTGATCTCTCACGCCCTCCTCTCCTTTCCACACTGTCGATTCTCTCTTTCTCTCACTTACAACCTCTCTTCAATTTCTCTTCTCCTCTCCCTCTCCCTCTTCTCCTCTCAGCCTTTTCTCATCGACTCCTGCTGAGCATTCCAAATGAATTGGATCCATTCTTGTGTCTTCGCAACACTTGACAGAAGACTGAGATGATTCCAGTGGCCTGACGTTCTCCTTGTCCTCACTCACCACTCTTCTCTTCCTAGTCACTTCCGCTCTCTAAACCTCTCTTTTACTCTCTGACTCTCCATATCTCTCGCTGCCGATCCCGAAATGTTGAAGAGGCCACACGAGTTATCGCAGTAACTTGTCTCTTATCCCCACTTGCACCTGACATGAATCCGTCTTGCTTCATACTCAAGTGCTTGTCCTCCTCTCCTACCGTACTCCGAAACAATCGTCTTGTCCATTGGTCTCTTCACATTTCATCCCGTGTTTTCTATTCATGATCTTCTGCGCAAAACTCCCTAGACTTGACGGGATATCTCTTTTCTCTATCTGACTATGCCTAGTATCTCTCTTCTTCTCTCTCACATTCCTCTTGCTTCTCTTTTTCTCTATCTGGTTTTGTCTCTCTCTCAAATACGCTTTCTCTCTATCTCTGTTGTGTATACCCCCAATTGCTCCTGGTTTCTTGCTTTCATTTGTCGTCTCAACTGGAATGCTTCCATTCCAATCACCTCCTCTTCCCATGTCTCTGTTGTAGCGAAAGAAACGATTGGACAATGGACGCAGGTTAGGAGCAGTTTTGAAAGAATAGTGAGAACGTGGAAAGAGCGATAGTGGAGAGAAGAGAGAATGAAAAACAGAGAGAACTAGAGAGAGAGAGAGAGAGAGAGAGAGAGAGAGAGAGAGAGAGACGAACAGTAAGGTGGCAATCAACGGAGCGGTAGAGGCGAGAATGAGTGAAGAACGGACCGTCTTTTTCAAGTCTTTCTTACTTCACTCCGACCACCCTCCCCGTTTTTCATAAGCTTTTCTACTGGTCTACAAACATCGTCTAATTTGTTATGCGCGTATGCCTAAATGTTTAAATCGTCTGGTGATCATGCAATTGATCGTGAAAGTGAAGAAAAAGATGGAAGGTCTGAGGGAAGGGAAATGAGAAAGAGTGAAAGAAGAAGAAGACGAAGAAGAAGAAGCGTATATGCTTGAGTGACGGAATTGAAAAGAAGGAGGGAAGGAGTGAATGGCTTGCCTTCCCTTTCCTTGTCTTCCCTGGCTACCACTTCCTTTCTTCTTCTCACTCATCCATTCTATCCAACTTACAATGCAAAGATCAGCAATCAGATTAACAAAGGATTCTGGAGTTGCATCCTTTTTCTCTCTTTCCCTCCATCATCTCTCTCTTCTCTCTCTTCTCTCAGTTCTCTCCCTCTATCGTTTTCATCTCTCTCTTTCAGTTTGCATCATCCCCTCTTCAAGCAATCTGCCCTCCTCAATTCCTGGCGGTTGCCTTTGCTTCCATAGCGCCAAGATATACTCGCAGGGCCTGATGAAAATGAGCAGCAGTAAGAGTGATTGAGTGGCTCTCATGCATTCTCTCTTACAGTCTCTCGCTCTCTCTCATTCTCTCACTCTCTGTCAGATCTCTCACCCTCTCTTTCTCTCTCACTCTGTCTCTTTCTCTTTCACGTTCTCTCTCCCTCTGTGCTCGTTGATATATCAATCGTGACGGATATAGCTGATGGCACCAGACGGTATGTCGTAATGATGAGATTGATTGTTTAAATAATGCTGTTTTCTTGTGCCAAATTGAAAGTCTGCCTCTCTCTGTCTCTCTCTCTCTCTGTCTCTCTCTCTCTCTCTGTTTTTTTCTCCGTCTATTCCAATTGACTCTCCCACCCTTCCCTGGGCAAGGCTTCTTTCAATGTGGCATTGAGTACAGTTACTTTAGCTAACAAGAGCCGAACATTTGGGCACTGGTGTTAACTAGTACTGTAAGGTTTATTTTTCATAAATTTACATTGAATGAGTTAAGTTTCGCCAGCTGAGTATCTTTCTTCTCCTTCTTTTTCATGCGTTCTCTTCCCCTTTCTTTCTCTCCTGCTCTTTCTTTCTCTCTTTCTCTTTCTCTCTCTCCTGCTCTTTCTTTCTCTCTTTCTCTTTCTTTCTCTCCTGCTCTTTCTTTCTCTCTTTCTCTTTCTCTCTCTCCTGCTCTTTCTTTCTCTCTTTCTCTTTCTCTCTCTCCTGCTCTTTCTTTCTCTCTTTCTCTTTCTTTCTCTCCTGCTCTTTCTTTCTCTCTTTCTCTTTCTCTCTCTCCTGATCTTTCTTTCTCTCTTTCTCTTTCTCTCTCTCCTGCTCTTTCTTTCTCTCCTGCTCTTTCTCTCTCTTCTGCTCTTTCTCACTCTGCTCTTCTTTCTTTTCAAGCATGACACGTCATCTCTGCAAGCAAGAGAGTGTCTGCAATCATAACTCTCCACGCCCAATCTGTAATAGCCGCGAATTCATTCTTTTCTTTTTTCGTATTCTCTTAATATTTGCAAGCGTCGGTCTCTGTTAGAAATGTAGATCTTCGTATGTCTGAATTGTCATATAAAACATGCATATCTGTGTACATTTCATGCCAAATAATTATGTGATAGTTGATAGTGATTGACCCCACGAATCCGTCTATCTGATTCCTCTTCTGACTAGTTAACTTTACCCCACTCTCTCTCACACACTTTTACTGTGTCTCTCATTTTCTCTTTCTCACTCACCCTCTCTCTCTTTCTCCCTCTCTTTCTTTCTCACTTCCTCTCATTCTCTCACTCTCTCACTTTCTCTTACTCTCTTTCTTTCCATTTCCTTCCTCGTGCCTTCAACGAGTTGACTAACTTCGCCCTTCTTTCACATGGGTTCTTGCCATTCCTTCTTTCATCAAATTCTCCTCGCCATTCACTCCTTGTCTAACAACACCCAAGTATTCCATTTCACCTCTTCCCAAGCGAGTCACACGCTAAACTTTACCACTCTCTCTCACGCTTTCTCTTTTTCTCTCTCTCTCTCTCTTTCTCTCTCTCTCTTTCTCTCTTTCTCTATCTCTCAATTGCACTTCCTTTCACTTTATTTCTTGTCAAAGTGCACTTTCTCGCCCCGCGAATCCAATCTCGAGCGTACCTTTTATCTTCTTTCCTTCGTCATGAGAAAGAAGTGAAAAAGAGAGAAGGCGGGGAGTCAGTTCGCTCTATGAGGTCGGACTAGCACCCGCCCCTCACTACGGTAGCAGACCGTGGAGCTACTTTATTTGCACCTTCTCTCTCACTCTCTCCGTCTCTGTTTTCCTCTCACTCACTCTCTTTCTCTTTCTCTCTCTCTCATCCTTTTCTCTCAAACGCTCTCGCTTCTCCTTTGATTCATATTCAATTTATTCGCAGATCTCTCTTCGCTTTGCTTTCATGTTCTCCACTTTTTCTCCGCTTTCCTTTTATCTTCATTTTTACTCTAGGTTCTCTCTTTCTATCTCTTTCTCAGCCCTTTGCCTGTCCTCTCTCTCCTATCTATCATCACCCTCTTTCTTCGCTTCTCTCCCTCCCTTTGGCCATTTTCTGTTTGCAGAGATTTCTCTGTATGCGTATGCATAATTTGGTGCTTGTTTCTGTGGTGAATCTGTGATTTGTTCTCGTTGGCGTGGATGGAAGGTCGCCATGCGGCTGAGTGATTCATTCATTTTCTCAGTCACATTCTCTCCCTGTCCCTCCAGTTCTCATAACTTCAAATTTCAGAGTTGCTTATTCACCGAAGTGGAGATTCAGAGAGAGAAGAGAAGAGTCTGACTTCCTCTCCGATGGAGTCGCCGACTGTTCCTGCCGACCCCACAACTTCAGCCCAGGCACTCAACCGAATCGCCCAGGCAAAGTCAGCTGATTATTCCTTCTCAGTCTCCACATTTCTTCTCACTGATTGACTATGGAACATCATCGCCGTTCTCTCTCTTTCTTCCTGAATCTCAACTCCGTGGCCTCTCCTTCATTTTTCGTCTGCCCATTCAATTAGTTCAACGAGTGCGGATCACTTTCTTCTTCTCTCCCTCTTTTTCTCTTCTCCTTCCACTCTCTGCATTCTGCACACTCTCTCGCCCACTCTTGTAACTCATGCGGACTGTAGTGGTGATGTCTCAATCAAGTGGCCAAGCAGCGGTGGGCTTTGATGCTGGACTAAGAGGAATTAGGAAGATGACTAGGAGGCGAATGGGAAGAGAGGAAAGAGCGAGGATAGTGAGTGAGCCATGTACAGGCATTCAGATGAGTAAGGACTTGATGGAGAGAGGGAAGTGAGACTAGAGAGTGAAAGAAAGAGTAGAGAGAGAGAGAGAGAGAGAGAGGGAGAGAGAGAGGAGCAGAGAGCGATTGGTTCTTGCTGACTGATCATCTTTCTTTATCTCGCCGCAAGATCGAACGGCTCGTTGGCACGGCAGTGTTGGGCCAGAAATTGGCAGCATTCCGATAGAGAGAGGAGAGAGAGAGAGAGAGGAGAAGGAGAGAGGAGAGAGAGGGGAGAGAGAAAGGGTTATGGAAGGGGAGATGCTAGGAGATGAGGGAGTTGGTGAGGTGCGATAGAACAACTAGATTAGGGAAGATTAGAGGTACAGCTCGCAATTAATGGTGAGTGTTACTGTTTCTAATTGATTTCTGGTAAACTTCACCCAAAATATATATGCTAGGTATACGTGTGAAGTTCACTGTGTGATAACACCATTGTCATGCTCACCCACTATTGGATGAACTACCCACCGTATACCCCGAGGCATCCCGATGGTGAAACTGCATGGAGTAACAGGAATAGAGAGAGATGGAGAGAGAGAGTGAAAGAGAGAGGGAGGGAGAGATAGAGAGGAGGGGGGAGTAAGAGAAGGAGAAATCTTCTTATCTCCTATTTTTCTGAGCAAACTCGTTCGCATGGCTGCAGATAAACAGAGCGTGACGATGATCAGCCGAAGGGTGATCATGGGAAGGGGAGCGGAAGTGGAGAGAGAAGAAAGATATAGAGAGAGAGAGTAAAGAGGGAGAGAGAAAGAGAGAGACAGAGAGAACGAGAGAGAGAGAGAGAAAGAGAGAGAGAGAGAGAGAGAGAATGGTTGGGAGTGAAGAATGGAAAAGTGCAGTAGACGAGAGAGATTCGGGGTGGTGCTATCGCATCTTTCACATTCGCGCCATAAATCGTAGAGATCTTTTGTTAGTGGAAGAAAGGCCGCGTGTACTCTTACGTAAGAGGAGAGACATGGACGAGGGGGGAGGGGGAGTGTCTCAGGGCTATTCAATCCGGGACTCTTTTTCTGCTTAATCTTAGCCTACTGATCTCTTTTTCTTTCCTTGCTGCATCTTCTTCACTCTCTTCTTATTCCTAGTTCTTTCTCTCTCTTCCTTTCTCTTTCTCTTCCTCTTTTTCTCTCATTCTCTTCCTCTTCCTCTCTCTTTCTCTTCCTCTTTCTCTCTCATTCTCTTCCTCTTCCTCTTCCTCTTTCTCTCTCATTCTCTTCCTCTTTCTCTCTCTTTCTCTTCCTCTTTCTCTCTCTCTCTGTGCTCATTACTGTCTAGTTCTATCACCTTCACTAACAATATCGTGTGCTGTTTTCCTCTGAGCTGTGCATAGAAGTCGTAAAAGACAACAGAAGAGACCTTCCTGGCCTTTCTCGGGGGGAGCGATGAGTCTTCTTACAAAACACTCGCGGGGTCTCGCCCCCGTGCTCTTTCCTCCTCACCTGGCCTCTTCGCTTCTCTTTCCTTTTGCTGTTTCATCTCCCTTTCCCCATCTCTTCTTATCTCCATATCTCTGCTCCTCCCTCTGTCTCTCTCGCGCTCTCTCTCTTGCTCTCTCTTTCTCTCACTATCTCTTTCTCTCACTCTTAACTTCGACCCCTTTGCTGTCAAACTGTTGTAAATCGATGATGCCAAACGATGATTGTCCTCTTGTTCAAATCTAAAGTGACAGAGCACCACAACACCTTACATATAAAACGAGGTCAGACGTAAACATGAACGAGTGGAGAGATGATGGAGAGGAAGGCAGAGAAAGACTGAGAGAGAGAGGGAAAGAGAGATAGAGAGTGAGGATTAAAGAAAGAAAGAAAGAGAGGGAAAACGTGAGAGAGAGAGAGCGAGAGATAGAAGGAAAGAGAGAGAAATGAGAAGAAATTAGAGAATGACGAAAAGTTGTAAGAGCATCATTTTCTTTCTCTGGTCTAATCAATCACTTTCCATCGTCTGCGTAATTGGGCGGCACAGTAAATATGTTGAGAGAAGTGAAAGGGGGGAGCAGGAAGTTCGCTTCACTTCCCACGGGCCGCGAAAATGAACTTGGCCAAGCAATAAAGCTACCGTAACCAGCCTGGGTGGGGCTGTGAGTGTCTTTCTCTCTCTCTCTCTCTATTGTGTGCAGTGTAAGGGAGCATGAAATGGTTTTTAATCAGGAGGTGCCTGCTTGTCCACTCCCAACACCTCGTAAAGAGAAGAGCGCTGCCGCTGGGGATGAAATATCTCGACGCAGAAGAGACATCAACTTTTACGACCACACCATCTCGAGAATATTGAGAGGAAAGAGAAGCCACGGGCAGATTTGGAGAGGGGGATGTGAAAGGGGTCTGGCAGGAATGGGAATGGGGCCAGAAAGACGAGAAGCTGTAGACCTGTTATATTACTCTGAACTCTTTTCCGTTCTTTAAGATGGAAACTGGAAGACTACGCAAGTCGACAGAAGGAGCTGCTCGAGGAGTTGGCCGAGTTCAGGCAGAATGAGAGGTTCAGTATTGTTATTTCGTAGCAGACTATGTTGCCTCCGGCGATTACAATCTCTTGTTTCAGAGCGATTGAGGAAATGACGAAAACGATCAACTCATTAAATAAGGAGAAGGATGAACACTCGGAGATTATTCAGAAGATCAATCAGGTGAATCAGTCGATATCTGATATTGTATACACGGACTATTCAGGACAAGCAGAAGCTCGAACAAGTCATGAACGATGCGCAGAGGGAGCAGAGAGATCGAGAGGCCAAGATGGTCAAGATTTATGAGGTAGAGGGAGACTCCCCTGCTCAAACTGAACTCTGCCGGATTTCAGCTGCTCTGCCGTCTGATTGAGCAGTCGAATGCGAGTCTGGCAGAGAGTGGATTGGATGGAGAAGATCTCATGCTTACACAGGCAGACATTCCCAACTCGGAACTGCCACAGTCTGTTCTCTCTCCATTCCTCCCTCTCTCTTTCTCCCTTCATCCATTCAGACACATCCTGGCGACTGCGATGGCAGCGGCAGTGGCAGCTCGCCATTCCTCTGGCACGGCCGCCCCCTCCTCTCCTGTCTCCTCTTCTGCTCCCTCTTCCACTCCGTCCTTCCCTCCGAATGCTCTCCTTGCTCAATTCCAAGCCAGACTTCACTGCATCGACAGCTCTTCTCCTTTCATGCTCGACTATTCTAAAAATGTCAGTGAACTCGAGCAAGTGGGAAAACGAGAAGACAGTTAGCAGAATGCAGGACTAGCTGGTCAAGTAAACGGAGACTGCAATTGAAGGGCTTTGGCAGTCCTAATGGAATGATGCCTTTCCCCTTCGACTTAATGATGGGCGCGGCTGCCTCTTCCCCCCAGGGCATTCCGAGCTTCTCCCGACCTCCCACTGGATCATCAAATGGTACTGTTGCTCCTCTCTTCTCATCACTTCTTCACTCTTGCTCTTGTTATTCTCCATTTCTATCTCTCTCTATTTCTCTCTCTCTGTCTCTCTCTCTCTCTCTGTTATTCTCTCTTTATTGTCAATCACTCTCATTCATTCGCCACTCTTCCAGGAAGTTCGGTCTCTTCCGTTTTCCGACCTTCCACCGAGCACCAGAGTCCGCCAATGAAAGTTTGTACCGTTCGAAGTAGAGAGAGCGAGAGAGAGATAGCGAGAGAGAGAGAGAGAGAGAGCGAGAGCGAGAGTCACAAAGAGAGGGAGAGATAGATAGAAAGTATAGCGAGAGACCCTTGAGAAGACACATAGCTGGTGTAAAAGGAATGTGGTGACGGAACAATTATGTAGATTGTAGAAGTCAGGTAAAATAGCGAATTCTAAACAAAAAGAAGAAATCATTTCAGACTTGCCAGTCGTGCTTCCAACAAATCCATCGAAACGCCCCCATCTGCCCGATGTGCAAGTCAAAGAGCCGCTCCAAGAATCCAAAGAAACCGAAAAGGAAGGATTAGGCTGAGAAAGAAAGTGAGAGCGAATGAGTGAAAGAGAGGGAGAGAGAAAGAGAGAGAAAGAGACAGAGAGGGAGAAAGAGAGAGTGAGCGAGAGAAGGAATGTGTTAAGCGAATGAGGCGAGAAAGTAAATTAATATGTGTGCCTAAATCACTTGCCATCTCCCTCCTCACCATTGTATTTAGAGATGTGAAAGTGCCGATTGTCCTAGTTAGCCATTGCCTGTCTTTATTACCATTTCGAAGTGTCAAGGGATCTCTCGAGTGTTCCTTTTTCACTTCTCCGCAACAACCATAATAAAATGATGACGGTTTTCTTCTTCATACATTTCAATCAAAATGGCATCCTCTCAAAATAAAGAGAGATCATTGTGCCATTTATGATCCGACAACTCATTGCAATTGGAAATAAGTTCTTTTCAAAGATGAAATGTGATTTTCCAATACAGTGGTACATTTCTCGCCGTGATTTGTAAGGATGAAGAGGGGCAATGTTTGAATTTATCATGGTTCTCTGCTCCCTTAGCATAACCATTTTCCCGCTCTCGGCAATGGAATATTCTCTCTCTCTCTCCTCCCCATTATCTTCTGTTCCTGGACCGTTTTATTTCGGCGTTCCTACAAATAAAGCCATGCCCTTTTCTCTCGTTCTATCTCTTCTTCTTCTTCTTCTTCTCTGTCTCTCTCTCTCCCTCTCTCTGATCTCTTCATCATTTGCATTTCCCTCCTTTTTATCTTAACTTCTCCCGTCCCACTTCACATCTATATTTCTTCGTTTTATAGCAAGGCTTCGAGATGTGGAATGACGTCCAAAATTGCTAGGGCATTCACGATGAGGTCGAAGGAATAGAAATAAGGAGCGATGGGAAAGAAAGAGAGATCTGCTGATTGAGAGAGTGAGAGAAAGAGAGAGAGAGAGAGAGAGAAAGAGAGAGATAGGCACGACAGGAGAGAAATGTAATGGAAAAGAGTTTATGGAGCGAGAAAGAGAACAAAATAAACAAAGAGAAAGCAATATTCCCAGGAAAATAAGAAATCTTGGTCAAATTAAGCGGAGAGAGGAAGCGAGGGAGGCTGAGATAATCACAGCCCCTTTCTTGACGAGAATCCGATGCGTTCAACATCCAGAGACGGAGTGTCTCTTCTCTTCATTTCATGCACACTCATGTCTATCATTTTCCACAGACCCTGCACAACCCAGCCGAGCCCCTAGCTTTCTCTCTCTCTCTCACCCTGTATTATCTCTGTTCCCTTGTTTCTTGTCTCTCTCTCTTCGCAGACTTCACTCTCTCCTTGCCTCTGTCTTTATCATACTTTATTTTTGTATGGCTCATTCTTTCCTACTCTCAACATAGTTTCCCTTCTCTCTCTCTTTCTCTCTCTCTCTCTCTCCCTCTCTCTCTCTCTTTCTCTCTCTCTCGCTTTCTTTCTCTCTGTCGCCCTTCTCCATGTCTTTTTTCCTTCATCCAAACTTACGGTCATCTCCCTCCGGTCACGGCTCGTTTCCACTGATCCGTCGTGAAAGGGTGGCCGTTCTCAGTCTTCTCTGCTCTCTCTTCCTATCTCACGATCCCTCGCTTCCTGTCTATATCTCTCCTCCTCTGTGCTTCCTTCTCTCTTGTCTCCTTTTCCTTTATCCCTTCGATAGCCTTTTCGCCACCACATTTCACATGAGCCGCCCAAGCGTCATGCAGACTATCCAATATTTCCTCTATTCCTTCCCTTATTCCGGTGGTTGATACTGTATGATTGTTGATCTCTATATCTTTTGCATTAAATAGCCAAATAATAAACGCAACAGCCATAAACAACTAAGGTCGTCCTTATCCGGGCCAAATGGATGTGGACCGTTTGACAAGTGAACTGCAGTTCCTCTCGGCTGCAAGGTTCTCTCTCTTTCTTGACTCTACAATTCACAGAACACAAAGGATTCACTTCCTTCCCACCCTTTCTCCCTTTCAATCGACTCAAAAGACGATGGGCACATCCCGAGAAAGTCGCACTTGAGTGAGAGAGAAAATTGGAGAGAGGTAGGGAACGTTTAAGAGAGAAAGAGAGACAGAGAGAGAGAGAGAGAGAGAGAGAGATCTGGAGAGGAAGGAGAGTGGAATCAGAAAAGTTCTTAATGCCAGTAAAACTGTTTTGTTCGTTTAGCGGAAAGATTCATGAATTCGAGAAGAACGCGAATGAACTGAGAGGAGAGATCGCCGAGTGGTCAAATATCAAAGGTAGCAAGAACTCTTCTTTTGCATTCCTCACTGCTCTTTTGCCAGGAACTCTCTTGACTTGCGCAAAGGTCAACTCGGATCTCGAAGAGGAACGAAGAGGACACGCCGAGGAACTGCGCCAAATCAACCAGGAATCTCTATTTTATTATTTTTGTAGCACAATTTTGCGTTAATATATGTATTTTTAACGAGCCACAAAAATCGTATAACAAGTAAATAAATTTATTAAAGGCGATTAATTATATAAGTCCCTTTTAAGGACATCAACCAGTTGGAGGACAATCTGAAGACGCTGAAGCAGCAGCGGGAGTCTGGGCGGGAGGCTCTTCTCAGGCATCTTCATGACTTCAAGATAGTCATCGAGGAGGCCAACCACTTCATCAAGGTTGCTATAACATTCAATTAAAGTGCTTAATCAATTTCATTATTTTCTTCTCTAGGAACTGTGCTTGGACGATGAATCATTGCTGTTCAGACTCAACGACGATATTCCTCACGAAATTTTGGAAAGGTGAGAATAAATTCCTTTTGAGCTACAAAATTACATAAACATGAGCGAAGTAAGTAAGATTTCTATTGGAATACTTGTAGTCTGAATCCGGCGAAGCCTGAGGCAACTCCGCCTTCTTCGCTCTTCTTCGCTTCTCCGTTGCTTTCTCTTCCCTTCCTTCTGCAACAAACTCTCAAATCCACGGCCCCTCTCCAGCCTGACGGTGCAAAGATGAAGGTTGCTAAACTTTTGCATTATTTTTTCCTTATAAATAAAAGCAACATTCTCTCGTCCCCAACGTTGTCACTGATTATAAATGAAAATTCTTCTCGAGCTCTTGTTAAAAAAAAGTTGAATTATGTATCTGGATGAATTGAGATCTGTGACTCATGCCAAGCCTCAATCCACCGTAACGCACCGACGTGTCCGATGTGCAAGGCACGGAGTCGATCGAAGAACCCGAAGAGAAGACGACCCGCCCCTCTCCCCCTCGCGCCCCCTCGCGTTTCGTAGGCTTCTTTCCCTGCCATTTCAACCACAACTTCAGGAATTCCTGTATTATTCATATAAGCATCACAATATTCAGTTAAAACAGTATAACGAAATATAGAAGATCGCGATATGCAGACACAGAATAAATACTGAAAGACTTCTGCACCAACAAAGCTGAATTTGGCAGTGAACATGAAAATGTCACATATGTACTATGTACAACATGAACACTCTATTACATTAACAACAAATGTACAAATTAATTAGAATTTGGCAACAGTGACGTCGCCGTAGAATTTGACGCCATTATTGAGAGCGAGTTTCTGCAAGAAGTTGTTCTTGACAATGTTCCAGTCTCTGATGATTGCTGGCTGGGCATTCCGAAGAGAGACATCGAGATTGAGCTTGTACGGTTGCCAGACCGGAGCAACACTCGCCATTCCTTCAATGTTTCCATTTACAGGAGCATTATTTTGGTGGATTAGAAATCTGAAATGCTCGTGAATAATATAAAATTGAAACCTATTGCCATTTGAGTCATCGCTCCTCCCTCGACTTTTCCATAACTGCAAAAGGATAGTTACATTGGCATCGATGTAATATTGCATGCAATGGGATTTAAATGACGGACCGAGCGCCAGCAACGCCAGAGGTAATGATGGCCCCGTTCTCGAACTGCATCGGCTGATAGTTGTGGGTGACTTGCACTCCGTAAGTCGGAAGACGAGCCTCCGACATCGCAAGGATCATCTGACACTTTGGAGGTTTCATCCATGCTTCATCTTGTTAAGACTTCACTTCTCTCGTGTAAAGCAGTCATGAAAAGGGAACTTGCCGCGGATGTTATGTCAGCATTCGCGGTGTTCAAGGCAGTAGCAGAGTCGTTCGCTTGGCCAACGTAGTACACAATGGCTGCACTGGCTGATGTGGGCGGAGGCTGGAAAAGAACAAGTCAAGGGAATGAAAGCCGGTCTGTGGATACTGACTGGAAAGAAGGTCCAAGTGACGGATGGACTGATCTCCATGTGGAACACCGGATCCTCGATCAGTTCGTACTCATTCGTGCCTCCGCCAACTGTTAGACGCGAAATAAGAATCCGAATAAATAAATATTTAAATCAGACTAAAATAGAAGCTTGAAACTGAATACGAACATGAACCACAAGAACGAGCAGACCGGAGAGAAGACAAAAGTAGGAAGATATAGAGAGACACTGAAGTGAGCTTATCCATGACTGAAGGGAAAGCCTCGGGCGCAGCTCAAGAAGAATGGCCATTCCCTGCTCTTCTCTCAACTTATAAAGCTATATCAAGGTCGTTCTAAACGAACTGTTAACAGATACGGAAAATGAAGGGTGTTGCTTGTTCGAGAGAGCAGCTTTTTTCATCCTTTCAAAGCATGCGTAAACGTCTCCAAGAATCCTCCAGACGGCTATTCAGCTTACTTGCACTCAGACCGAATATGGCCTTTCTCATTCAATTGTGAGACTGAATTCACAAGATGCCCTCAAGCCGAGAGAGAGAGAGGGAGATGGAGATAAAAAGAAATATAGAGAGAACGAGATGGAAAGGTGGGAGCGATTTGGAAAGGGGAGTGATAGAGAATTATGGAGACAGAGAGAGAGAGATAGAGAATGAAGCACGACAAAGTGTTGTGAATCGCTTATTGTTAGCTATGCCGGTCCAGAGTGGCAGTACTTTTGTTAGAAACTTCGATTGCAAGTGTCCCAAAGTCACAAAAATCCCTCTGCCATGAGAAAGTTATCAGTATTCTCAACATTGAATTCGCGAATATTTTAACTTCCCGCAATTAAAAAAAAGTCACTTGGAAGACAGCATATTTACGCGTACAAAGGCAAGGACATGTCACGGATGCCGCCGAGGTAGAAATTGATGGTGATTGGCGAAGTGGAGGCTGGAAAGAGAACATGCTTACTAAGGGAATGTACAGGCCGCTGGCTGGGTTCACTTCCATATGGAACTCCATATTTTGATCTTTTCCTCCTCGTCTACAAGGATAAAGGACAAGAAGAGAAAGAAGTACAGGGAGAAGAAGTGACCTATTCGAAATACGCGGAAAATTGCCTCTTCACTCCTAACGAATCTGTCTCAAGCCAGCGCTAGACGGATTGCCTGCACATTTGGTTCTCAAGGAATCTAGAAAACTATACTTGCGTAAGTTGGCCAATCAGTTATTGAGACTGAATTCGCAGAAGAAATAAAGCAAAGTGAGTAAGCATCTGGTTGCGGAGAAAAAAAAGAGTATTTGGAAGAGGGAGACAGGTGAGGAAGTGCATTGTTGGAGTTTTCTCGGTCCCAGCGAACAAAAATAGAGATAAAAGGCATCGTTTTATTGCCTTCGGGCATAGAAAAGGGGGAACGAACTAGCCACTCGAGCTGAGAAGAGCCTCAGGCCATCCCGCGACGAAGGGAGGAGACTCGGCCGATGTGACGGAAGAAGTTCATGTCTGTCGATCGGCCATTCAGGTTCTAAGTCATTTTGAGATTTAGGAATGCATTTACAGAACAACATTTTTAATAATGATTATATTCAGTTATCATGAGAAACAGATCTGTAATCCTAACTAATCATCATATGTTTAAGAGAGAAGAAGAGAAGAAGCCAACCGCAGCGTCAAGAATGTGATCCTTGGCATGTCCCTGGAAGGCAGTTTGAGAGGAGAGATCGCGGACGATTCGAGGGATGGCGGAGGAACGGAAGAGAATGGCCGGAGTGCAGCAGGACTCTGGCTGGGAGAGATACGCTCTCCCTCCGCTCAGCCAGTGGCGGGCATCCGACATGAACTTCATCTCTTTTTATCCCCTTCAGGTCCATGCATTTAAGACAAGAAGTGATAGAAGGTCACAATTATTAGAACCTCTCTCTCGATGACGGTGACCATGAAGATGGAAAGAAAGAAAGAGCCAAGGAGAGTGAAGAAGAACTGCTGAGAAGAGTCAGCGGTGCACGCTGTCAACGACAAGCAAAGCAAGAAGGACAGCGAACAAATCTGCAATGTCGATGGTTTGACAACGATGAAATGGTCAATTCTGTACTGACCATCGGAAACGCTGGGATCTTTCTGAGCCTATTTGGATGGTACAACTTGACAAAGTGGATTGGAGAGTGGCGAAGCCTCTCGTTGCCCTCTCTCCACTCGAGGTAGAGAAGCAACGAGTAGAGCAGTTCCTTCAGATTCTCGTGCGCCTCGGCATCATCTTCGAGTAAGAGGACGTGTCTGGAATTGAGGAGAGGTGGGGAATAGAAAGCATGCAAAAATCGATAGATAAATTGCTCGTTGATTTCTCACTTCACTGAAGTTTCAGAGAGACTTCGATTGAGGCATGCCCAGTAATCATGAGCTTCTTTGGCTATTCTCTCGCTGAGTGTTGTTTTGGGAAGAGCGGGAATACCGTCTGAAAAATATCATTGTCTCGCTTCTAAATATCCTCAAATAACAAGACATGATAACCATAGACGTTATGGACGGTAAGATATTGAGTGAAAGGTGCGAGGGTTGCATCGTTGGAAGCATCCGATTCAGTGTTGCAGAGGAGAATACGAGGAAGAGTCTCACCAAAAGAAGACAACAACGAAGAGACAACCTGGGCCAGCCCAATTTTGCTATATACATACATTCATTTATGCATAGAGCTGTGACATAAAGATACAATTGTCAGTTGTTTAGAGTGGAATGGGTAACCTTAATGAGATATGCTTGATCTCTTTTTGCTGTTACAATCGTAATGGAATACCCGAAGGGGCTGCTATCGAATCGAGACTTCTAAACACTCAACAATTATTGTGAAATTGCGAACCTATTTCTTTAGAAAAGAAATATTAAGGATCCTGACAGGTAATCTCGCAAAGACGTTTTGAGCAGCTGTGAGGATTTCAGCGGCCAGTTGAGTGGGGCCGACGGCAGAGTCACGAAGGGAGACACGGGGAACGAAGAAGAGAGAGATCAGAGAAAGAGAGAAGCAGATGACACCCAGCCCGCAGAGGTATTTCATTAAATTGGTTCGGCCCAGAGACATGCGAAAGTGCATTTCTTAAAAGTACACATAGCAAATTAATCAAATCGTCAGAAATAAAATCAAAATTCTTTTATTACCAAGAACAGGCTAATTTAAGCGCTTGGAGTAAGAGAAATTGTTGAAATAGAGAGAAAGGATCACAGAGTGAATTCCTTGCCATGGCTCGTTTCATTGATAACCAAGCGAATTGCTGTCGGAAGTAACGATAGTGGAAAAGAGAGGGAGAAGAGTGAAAGCGAGAGCGAGAGAACAAGAGAGAGAGAGAGAGAGAGAGAAGGGGGGGGGGGAATTGATGGTTGCTCTTTGTTTGCACACGCACTATAGTGTGAACCGAGGTGGATTGCTTTCATGTGTTCTGCCACGTAGAGCTTCTGCTGCAGTGATAAGGAGGGCCAGACATCACATTGTTAGCAAGAAAGAGAGATAGAGAGGCAGAGGAAAAA
The DNA here is from genome assembly GCA_945643635.1 of Allodiplogaster sudhausi. NCBI lineage: Eukaryota > Metazoa > Nematoda > Chromadorea > Rhabditida > Diplogasteridae > Allodiplogaster > Allodiplogaster sudhausi. The sequence continues at coordinate 7,490,360 of CALZFC010000005.1, forward strand.
AAAAGAATGAGATTGCTCAGAAAAAAATCAATTAGTAAAAACAAATTTGGATGCAAAAAAATGGTCAAACAATGTAAGAAAAAGCAGATTGGGAGAGAAGGGGGAGGGGATGAAAATATGATTATGCAAGGGAGGATGATAGAAGAGAGCAGAGGAGAAAGGGAACGTGCACATTCTACATATTGAACTGCGGAGGGAGCTCAGCGAAACGACAACACCGAACTAAGCCTGCCTTCGTTGCCATGGCTCATGTCAGATAAATTTATATAATCAAGCGGGTTGGTTGTGGCGAAAAGAGTGAAGACATAAAGAACGAGGCAGTGAGAAATAGAGAGAGAGAGAGAGAGAGAGAGAGAGAGAGAGAATGAGAGACTCACAGAATGATTGGACGCTGTGAGAGAGTGATTGTTCCATGGAGCACTAACTGGTATGCCTTCCCGCTTGCATCAATTGCAAATGCCGAAATGGTTTCAGCCCACTTTTTCTGCATTATTGCACTCATCATTTCAATAGTTCTCTCTAAGGCCTCCTTGTATTCTTATCTACTCTCTCTCTCTCTCTCCCTCTCTCTCTCTCTCGCTTCCTTCATTTCTCTCTCATTCTCTCTCTTTCTCTTTCTCTCTCTCTCTCTCTCTCTCTCTCTCTCTCTCTCCCTCTTTCTCCTCCCTTTGGAAAAAACGGTCCATTCAATACTCCTCTTCACGACACTTACTTCCTTGATCGTCCCATCAGTGTTCACGTGAAGAAGGACAAACAGAAAATTGGACCGGGTAAGAAAAAGCGAAGAAGAGGATGAGCCTTCAGATTGACTAAAGAACATGTTTTAGCAATCCATTGGTTGCATGTAAGTTCAATGTATTGAACGTGCTCGATGAAAAGTGCACATGTGTATATTATTGTAATAATATTTATTTGCAAGAAAAAAGTTGCTCGATTAGACAATGTGAAGAAAAAATAACCATGACGTAGAAAAAAAACCAAGTTTATGAGCGGCGAGGGGCAAACAAATTAATTGTATTCATTTGTGGACTTGAAATGGCAGTCAGCTGAAGAACGCTTCCCTGTTTCATCTTCCATAAACCATTTCTCCGAATTTGCCACAACGACTTTTGGATCTAAAATTCAAGTCGGCATTTTACACTTCTATATAACTTCGGAAAAAAACCATTGAAATTATCGACCAGTTTTGTTCTATGAAGAGGGTGTTAACCTCGGTGTTGCTGAAGAGGTAGACTATGGAGTTAGTAGTGCAATTCAGGACAACGCAAAAGGCAGTGATAGAGTAGAGAGCGACTTCACCATCGTCTCCCATAATTAGAGGAAAGACACGGAAGGAGACCCAGGCCAGCAAGTAGAAACATGACATTACACAGAATTGCATTGCGTACCTCAAGAGTACCAGCTGGTGTCACCGTTCCTCTAATAAACACGGTTGTCTTGAGTCCTTAACCAAGAGAGGGGAGAAGAGAAAGAATGACTTGTATTCCCGTCGCCTTGTCTTCAGAGATTCCCTCGCTCGCCTGCTCCCGGCAGTCGACTTCGCACGGCGCATTGTTAGAAAAATCTTCAAAATCAACATGGTCATTTCAATGTCACACATTGAGTTGCTACAATTGTGTAGCAGAGAGCAGAAGTGGCTGAGGATGCGGAGTTCAAGGGGAGGTCAACCATGTTATTAGAGAAGTTATGCATTCCATTCCGCCACTGATATGAGTACGAATAAACGGTGTAATCAAACGCGAATCTACAAGTTACGCTATTTTAGACGTTCAATAGCACCAAGCGAGAAAAAAAACAAAGGCTACATTTGCATTGAAATCACGAATCAAGTAATGAACTGCTGGATAAGCGTATTTGCTATAAATATTTATAAATTGCAAATAAAGCATGGACAGACTTGCAGCAAGGAAGAATGACTTGTGAGAGGACAGCCAAGGAAGCAGAGAGAAAGTAGACGAGGAAGGTGAGAAGAATGACGAGGGATCGAGTGAAGATTCTCCGAGTGAAGAAGACGACCGCGCAGAATCTCAGGTAAACAAATTGCAAGTTTAAATTGTGTATATAAAAATGCTCTTCGGACTGCGGATGACTTATCAATTATAAAAAAAACCATTTTGACATACCTGTTAATGGCGAAAAGAATTTCGGAGAGAGATGTGTGATACCAGCAGAACATGAAGACTGTTGAAAGGAATTCTGGGGAAAAGTCGGAAATAGAGTTTCCGAAAAGGAACTCCTCAAGTAGTTTATTTTTGTTTCACGATTTAGTTTAAAATTCATATCTTCATTGCTGGAGAGTACTACGCATTGTATCTTTCTTTGTACGCTTCTGTCCAATATTTTAAGTGATAAAAATAGGAAATTGCCTGCTTGTAGATGCTAGGAGAGAGATAGCCAAGATGGAGAAGAATCTGCACTGTGTCAACGAGAATGTTTTGTGAAGAGATCACATAGATTGGAGAGGCGTGAGAAGCAAGAAGTCGTCCGGAAATCATTGCAAGCAGAACGACTGAGTTTACAATTATCTGTAACTTATTCTTATTTTCCTCTTGGCATTAATAGAATCGTTCTGGTATCGGTCTTAAGCCTTTAATAGATTATATTCCAGTGTGTTATAATGGCATTTATTTTGATATAATACTAATTAAATAATAAATAAATCATAGAATTAATTTGTCAGAATGTACAAAAGTGAATATGTGGCAGAACGAACAGCAGAAACGGAAAGAAGAGCAAGAGAGATCGAGAGTCCCGTTGCCAGGTCACTCATCTGCTTTTCTATTTCTTAATTTGTCATTCTCATAATGCAGGAATCATCTTTGTATGCATGAACAAATGTTCATATCCACTTCAAATATGAACATCAAAAATAACCCTTTGCGAATGGAGAAGAATCTCACCTGAATACTCAATCAGTGAGAGCTTACTATTCCTCTCGAAGGGACTGCACTCATCTAATCGCTCAATTCATCAAAATGGAAATGTCTCCCCTAAGGTAAATGTGGCTGTTCTTTTGAATATATTTAATAGTTAAGCCGAGTGCATTTTTTTCTTAACCAAAACATGCCATCAAATCACTGGCCTTTTGGTATTCCTTGCTTCATTTGCTTGGCACAACAATCAAAAACAGAATCAAAAGTGCAGTTTCTGAACGTGTGCAGAGGATGAAGTCAGATTCAATAAATACCTACACAAATTCCTACATATGTGTCTTCGGCGCGACTTTTCGAGTGGACTTCCACGGTGTCAGTAAAGTTCAGTGTGTTGAGATGCTGAGGGCATGTCAGAAGAGAGTTCGTGGCCACTCGTTCCTGGAGCAGAGTCCTAACTTTGACTCCATATCTATAAATCCTTCGTTGATAAAGGCCGATTGACTCATAATCAAGTACTTCATTCTATGCAGTTTCGTCTAGTTTGGAATGGCTGACGAGGAGGAGAGAAGGCAGGGAGGATTGGATTGCCTCACTTGGACGGCGTGGCTCGTCTTCTCACTCTCTCTCTCTCTCTCTCTCTCTCTCTCTCTATATATATATATATATATCTCTCTCTTCTTCTGTCTATCTTTCACTATGTCTCTCTCTCTACTCCCTCTTTCCCTCTCGCTCTCTATCGCTCCGTCTGTCTATATTTCCCTCTGCCTTTCCCTCTACTCCCTCTGTCTCGGTCCCTCTCTACTCCCTCTCGCTATCTATCTCTCCTCTGTCTATATTTCCCTCTGCCTTTCCCTCTACTCCCTCTGTCTCGGTCCCTCTCTACTCTCTCTCTCTCTCTCTCTCTCTCTCTCTCTCTCTCTATCTCTCTCTCTCTCTATACCTTCTCTCTCTCTGCTTTATCTCGTCTTCTTCTCTTCTCTCTCCCTATGCCCATTTCAATTTCTGTCTATGCTCCCTGAGGCCGTAGACTCCCATTCTGAGAAATGCGATTTGTCGGCTGCACTGAACAGGGAAGGATAACGCGAACAGAAGGGGCGAGAATCGTCGCCTTTCTTCCTCGTCTGCTTCCTCTTCTCATATTATCCTTCGTACTTTCCCTCTCTCCTCTTTCTCACTTCTCTCTCGTTCTCTCACTACTCTTTCCCTTCTCTCTCTCTCATTTATCTACTTCGTTCTGTTCTCATCGTAAAGTGTTCGCTCCTCTCAATAGCAGATCCTTTCTTTCAATCGAATCGCCCTGGGCACCTGACTTTCTCTCGGCATCCGTGTTCTCCTTCTCGTTCTTTTTGGCCTTTAACCTTTCTCTTCTCTCCTTCTCTTTGTTGTCTCCAAACTCAAGTCTTTATTAGTGAAAAGAAAGCTGACACGTGAGCTCTCTTAGTTCATTCACTTTTCTCTTTCTTCCGAATGCCCCCATCTTTCGAGCCTCACTTGTCGTCATCTCCACCAATTCTCACTCATACCGTCAAGAATATACTTGCTTAAAAATGATAATTTTTATTCTAATTATCCTTCTCAATTAAACAAGGAGATTTGTGCTTTATCACTTACGTATCATACATATGTATGTAGATAATAAAAAGAAAGCACCCACGGCATTTCTCTGTTCTGTGGACATTACTTGTTTATCTCTCATGAAATAGAAAGAATGTTAAAGACAGGATGAGTGATGGTGGTGCAGAAAAAAATTAAATGTGAGGGAGAGAGACAGACAGAGAAGGAAAGAGAGAGAGGGAAAACAGGAAGAGAAGTGTGTATTGGCTGCCAAGTCTGGGAGGAAAACAATCCGCAGAAAGAGCCTCATAGTCAATACCCTCCTCAGGGTTGTCGCCTTTCTCTCTTCTTCATCTGCGAAAGCTGCCGGCTCATTTGAATGTTGCATCTACCAGACAGAATCTTCTCTCGCACTCTCGCACTCTCGCACTCTTTCGATTCCCCACTCTCTCTCTCTCTCTCTCTTTACCTCGTATTCTCTTGATTCCCCACTCTCTCTCTCTCTCTCTTTCTCTCGCACTTTCGATTCCCCACTCTCTCTCTCTCTCTTTATTTCGCATTCTCTCGATTCCCCATTCTCTTTCTTTCGCACTCACGCGATTCCCCACTCTCACTCATGCCGTTCCCATCTGTGCATTTACCCGTCCTCACTCCAGTCTGCCATGTCTTAAATGTGGAATGGGCATATCGTTGCCCAGCAAGAGGGGGAGGGAGGTCCAAGTGCCAACCCTTGCATGTGTCCAGCAGCTGGAGTGGCCTCGGCCACTCTGATGGATGATTGTAACTTTCTCCACTCGCGCCCTCCAGCCTCCGTTTCCTCTCTCTCAATCCTCTCTTTGCCCCTCTCATATTTTGTCCCCCCACCCCAATCCATCTGCTTCTCTTTCTCTCTGACTTTCTTGCCCTTTTAGGGCCACTTTTGCTTTAGAAGTCGAGAAGATTGGCAAAGCGTCCTCAATTCATACTTCTCTTTAAATGAACAACTGCGGTTTTTATCATTCGACAGGAATTTTGTCTAGTTTTTCTATCCCTAGAATCCATTCCACGGCGCGGGTTGTCGTAACACCTCCTTCCTCTTATTCGCTGGACTTTCCTTCTTGCCTCTCACTTCTTCTATCCTTGTTGCCTACAGGTTTGTAACATGGCACTTTTTGCCAATGGGTTTTTAGTCTGAACCATTCCTAATTGGGAAAATTGGCCGAACATTTACTAATCTATATTTTGAGATCGTATGTAACCTACATTTAATACTTCTTAATTTTCTTTTGACAAGAAAAGAGAATGGCTCTTTTTTACTGTGTCTTTCTTAAAATTCTGTCTATTTTGAATGAGCTGAATGATCTGAGAAAGAAAGATGAGAAAAGAAAAGCCTGATCACTAGCTGTCACGAATTGAATGTGAACCATCCTACCGCAGAAGCCTTTTGTTGTGGCAGACCCTTCCCTGCCACATCATCCACTCTTCTCATACAGAATGATGTGCATATGTGAGAAGTGAGAGAGTTATAAATAGAAGAGAGAGAGAGAGAGGGAGAGAGAGAGAAGAGAGAGTGATAGAGAGAAGAGCGAGAGAGAGAGAGAGAAAGAGAAAGAGAGAGAGAAAGAGAGAGAGAGAGAGCGAGAGAGAGAGAGGACTTCCTCCCGTTCCATCAGCATCTCTCCTCTCCACATCTGCAACTGGTCGCCCTGCTCCCAACTCCACTCGTTGGTCCATTTCCAAATTCCCTTTGCATGAATGCAATTATATAATATTTCTTTGTCGCCATTCGGATTCCATTCAGTGGAAGAGAAAGGAAGTGCTTCGGGTGTATTAGGCTAGGCAGTATCTTCATTATCTCGGCAAGGACTAGACGAGACTCGCAGTCACGGGCCGTTGTCCTTCTTCTCTCCTCCGTCAGTCTCTCCATCTGCCTCTCTCTCTCTCTCTCTCTCTCTCGTCTCCCTTCTCTGTTTCCATCTCTATCTTTCCTCTCTTCTCTCTCTCTATCATAGTCTTTCTTTTGTGATTCTTTTTCAGTCTCCCGAAGTGCCCCGAGTTGCTCTGCCTTCTAGAGAAAATAAACTGCTCACACTCTTTAATTATCCTCCACAGCTTTATGTCCGCAGAATAATTATGTTTACAGCGTCTTTTTGTGGAAATGAAAGCGAGGTTAATGAGAATTCATTAGAGGACGTCGCCGAAGGGCGTTCTCTCAATAATTCAGCCCTGAGAATTTCTGATCCTTTCCTGCTAATTACGAAGAATTGTCGTGTATTTTTGAACCGATATGAAGTCCTCGGACAAATTTATTTACGATTCTTTAATAATAAAAAAATGAAAGTTGTTACTTTGAAAAAATAATTAGCTGAGATTTTGTTTTTTGATGAATTTTTTTACAAGAGCACAACTTGGTTCTAACATATTTGACTTGAGCGAAAAAGGGTTTGGAAAGTAATATGTTTCTATTTACAGTTTGTTTTTGAATGTGTGAGTAATTGTTTTCATGTTGAACGTCGACAATACTCTTCAAGTTATCTGTGAATGTGTTCTGTCGCTCGTTCTAACCGTGGTCACGACAACAAATAAACTAGTTAACAAGAAATAGTGTTGAAGTTGCGGCGTTCTTCTTCACCTCGAATGCTGATAGCGAGTGAAGATGGGATCGATGAACAGCAGCGTCTGCGGCCATCCGAGTGAGTGCAGCGAAGAGAATTGCTGTGAGTCCTACCGCTTCCGACTCGGCCTGCTCTTCCTCTCCTTCCTCACGGTCGCTGCTGCCTTCGCCGTTGGAGTTGTCTGGCTGCTCTTCGAGTTCCGTCCCGCCTACAGGCAAGAACATTTCTTTTCACGAAGTCAACCACGCACTTCCCTCGCACACTGCACTTTGAGTGACTTTTGCATCAAGCACCTCCCTAGGCCCTTCCCGCTTACACTTCTTTTTAATCATTGAGCACCTTTGACTTGTCTCGCAAGGGATAATAAAAGGAGAGCTGCTCTACGAACACAGTACAAATTTCTCAAAGTTAATGACAGAGAAATAATAAAAAAATGTTGACCCTGATGAATTGAACCATCCGTACAATGCGACTGAGAAACCGTCGCAGTTTTTCCTCTTTATTCTTCTGTTGTCATTTAATAATTTTTATTGTTGTTCGAAAGTGCATTTATATCTCGTTCTTTTTCTAAGCTTAGCAGAGAAAGCTATTTTAAAACCTTTTCCTACTTTCCTCCATATGTTCGTTTGCAAAACACGGAAATGGCTGATAAAGAGATGGCATAGAGAAATGAAATGTTGCATATGAGCTTATCGGTGGCAGACATCCTCGCAATTTTTTTTATCGCATCCTTGAGGAGTTCCCTGTCAATTGTGAACTTCACCTACTCCCACCCCACGTTCCCCACACTCCTTTCCTTTCCCATGCACCATTTCCGCATGCTTTTCTAAGCCTACCATTTATTTTCTAACGTTCAACCCAAACTAATCTTCCACTTCCTTACAATGTGACTTGCTTACTTACAACTCATCCCTTCGTTTTATTTTTCTTTCTCTCTGGATCTATAGCTTATACAATAAAAATGAAAATAATAGTTAACTGTATTTTGCAGAAAAAGGCTACGCCGCACGGATAGTGAGCAGGAGAGGCTAGAGATGAAGAGCTTCGAGGAGACGCGCTATCTCAGGAGATTCTCTGAGCTGAAGTCAGGGCATTTCGCTTCTCATTCATGTCGCCCATCTCAGACTATTCTTTCTTCTCTCTCTCTCTATCTCTCTCTATCTCTCGTTCTCCATCTCTTTTTCTCTCTCTTTCTTTTTCTCTCGCTATCTCTCGATCTCTTTTTCTGCCTTTCTCTGTCTCTTGTTCTATCTCTTCTGTACCTCTACATATTTCTTGCTTTCCCTTGCTGTCTTCTCTTTTATGTCTCCCTCTCTATTTACTCTTCATTCTCTCGCTTGATTCTTCAAACGTCATTCACTGAATTCTTCAATGATTCCTTCGTTAAAATGAAAGATAAAAGCAGTGCCAAGGGGGAATATCCCTCCGTCGTTGTAGTCCACTGGCGCGTCGCCACTCAATCGACAACTGAGAAGAGAAGAGATCGCGCCTTTCTCATCTCTGCTTCTCTGCTCCTCTTTCTCTCTCTTCTCTACCTGACTGCATCTACTCTCTCACTCTCTCGCACTGGCCTTTGCATCCATGCCAACTTATCCTTTCGAACTCTTTTCTCTTTTTTTCTTCGTCTCTTCACAGGCAGTAAATCTCTCTAAAATTCTAACCGCAGAAGACTGCCAATAAGCATGTTGTATCAGAATGTTCTTTGCGTTCTTCTTTATGGCCACGGTTATCGACGATTTTATCCCAGTAATCACAACGCATTGTCGATGCAATTTTGGTGCCATAATTAATAATTCTAACGCAGTTGCCGTACGTGCCATTTATTTACTCGAGACGAATACGAATTGTTCTTTTCAATCGAGGAGCTGAGCAATTTCCAGATCCATTTCTATAAGTTGATACATATTCGATAAATTAGCCATGAAATAGGAAAGTAGAACTGTTTTAATTGATTACTTCCGGAAGAGCGGTGCTATCCCCGATGTACATAATTAGAGTGTGTTGGTGTGTTTGTGTAGGCAACTTGCACTTGCCATTAGATTTCAGATCGATCGCTCACGAATAAAATTGTTTCTCCGATGAATATTGCCAGGTGACTCATCCACCAGGCAATTTTGCATTTCAGTAGATGGACGAATTGGCAATTCTTCAGTGATGAAAACAGATATGAGAAGCGGTCATCCTGCGGGGGCGAAGAGCGTTTCCACTCCATCTTTCTTTCTCTTCATCTCTCTTCTTTCGTCTCTTTCTTTCTCTTCATCGCTCTCCTTTCGTCTCTTCCTTTCTCTTCATCTCTCTCCTTTCGTCTCTTTCTTTCTCTTCATCTCTCTCCTTTCGTCTCTTTCTTTCTCTTCATCTCTCTCCTTTTGTCTCTTTCTTCCTCTCACTCTCCCTCCCTCTTACTCTCTCCTATTGTTAGTTACCCTTCTATCTTTGTCATTCTTCTCGCTGTGTCTCTCTTCAGCTGATATTCGTCGCCTTTATCTTTCCTGTTGCCCAACGCAGTGCCGCTTTACAAAATGTCCAGAGAGCATAAGGTATTCAGAGATGACGAGACGATGAGAGACTGAGAGATAGAGAGTGGCAGAGAATGAGGATGAGAGAGAGAGAGAGAGAGAGAAAGAGAGAGAGAGAGAGAGTTAGAGAGACCGAGACAGATAGAAATAGCGAGGGAGAGAGAAGAGAGAAGAAAGAATAGCAAAAGGTTAGTATGAGAAAATGATTTTTATTATGAAGAGAGTAAAAAAGAGGAGTTAGAGATGATGAGGAGTACAAAATGTATGATACGCTAAGTACTGTGCTGTTTCGTCGGGAATTTCCTTCAAGAGGAAGAAATGAACAGCCGGACTAGTGATTAACAATCGCGGAATCTGCTATTTATTTGATGATGCGAGTGAAGTGGTCTGTGAGTGAACCGAATCACAGGAACATCTTGAGAGACACTGATTCACAACTCATTTCCTGTGCTGAAGCAACCGTTGCACTACAGGAAGACAGTTGAGAGATAAAGAGAGGGAGACAGATCTAGAAAGATATGTAACTAGGTAAGCAGACAAAGGGAGACTGTGATGATGGAATGAGAGAGAGAGAGAAAGAGAGAGAAACAGAGAGAGGGAGATATAGAGAGATTGAGAGGTTCGCTCACTTATCCATCCCTCTTGCGTGCCTACACCTCCAAGAATGCTTACAGAGTACGAGAGAGAGGGAAAGAGACTGATCTGAGGCGAGAGAATGAGAGCGAGTGAGAGAGTGTGGGTGTGGAGAGAGCAGAGAGCGACAGAGATCTGAAATCGGGAGAGACGTGAGCAGGCGCTGTCTCCAACTGCTCAGTGAAGCAGAGCTCACCTTTCTGCTGCCACCTTCTCTCCTGCTTCTCTTCCAGCTTTTCCCTCCTGCCCTCCGGGTCTGCAACTCATCTTCTAAATGCAAAAGATCTCCCACTCTATTTTTTCTCCTTGCCGTGTCCTACACTTTGCCTTTCGCCCCATCGCTTTTCTGCTTGCGTCCTGCAATGACCACTCCTCGTAACTTCAAGTATTTTTTCATTCCTCTATAAGAATAGTGTTTAATTAATTTAATTGATTATTTGTACATCCGTGAATATAAAGTATTATTTATTTTTTACTTAGCTAACTGCTTTTTCCGCCCCGCCTTTGCTGGTCTGACGTGGAATTTCTTCGATATTTCGAAATAATTGTCCATTGTTATTTGTCATGTTCCATGCGCTAATTCTGTTATTTCGACTAATCCCAGAAACACGCAGTAATAGAGATCCTAAACACCGAAATTTTGTTGAACAATGCAATCATATATGAACAATATGCTTAATATTTTTTGTGAACCAGAACGAGTCAAATTTCTCTTGTTTTCTTATTTATAATGAATTTTCTTTATTTTCTACACATCAATCTTATAATGTTCATCTAATTCCAATGTGTGATAAATGTGAATGATGACACTGAAATATTTTGAAATCATAATCTTAATAGAAAAGTGACCAAATTTGGCAATATTAAATAAATTATTTGTTCGATAACATCCTCGTCATTATTTCATACGTGTTTCGTGTGCATGCATGTATGTATGTACATAATTGTTGATTGTCGAGAAAGTAAATAGATTTGTATGTGTTCGTCCTCCGTGTATCTCTGCGTCTCCCGTGTCTGTGCATCTCTCGTCGTCCTCTCGTCTAAGTGTGTGTGAATGTACAACAAGAGTGGAAATGTTCGTTGTGGTTCAGTTTTCGCAGTGCCAAGGCGGCATCTGCTTCGAATGAGTGGGGCTGATTCGTGATTCGCTCCCTCCCTCCCGGCAGTCCTCCCTGAGATGCCTCAGAAGAAGCCGAAAAAGTCATCTTGCTGTAACTGCTCATTGTGCTGCTGTTCATGTGCCTCAGTCGGTTGCTCTTCCTCCCGTTCTCCGCCCTCTCCTCCCTACCTGCGATCTCAATCCCAGCCCGTGAACTCGTCTGCCTTCCCCCTCCTCTCCCCTCAGCATGACATTCACCGTCCAGTCCTTGTCTACTCGTCCTCGTCCAAGTCCAAGAAGGTAGCGCGCCGCGCGGCCTCCGCTCAGGAAGCGGTGGCCGCATGGCGACCACCGCAAGAGACGAGGCCATTCGAAGTGGAGAAGAAGCTGCGATGGATTGATGCAGAGGGAGAGGACTCCGAGTGTTGCAGGAGACGCGGCCACCACAAGCCAGGCTTCCAGCCGCTCAGCCACGACGCCCTCCCTTCCGCCAGCAACACCAACTACAAGAAGACCTTCTACTCGCTCCTGTCAGTCGTTCTCTCTCTTTCTCTCTGCCTCTCTCTCACCCTCTTTCTCTCTCTTTCTCTCTGCCTCTCTCTCACCCTCTTTCTCTCTCTTTCTCTCTGCCTCTCTCTCACCCTCTTTCTCTCTCTTTCTCTCTGCCTCTCTCTCACCCTCTTTCTCTCTCTTTCTCTCTGCCTCTCTCTCACCCTCTTTCTCTCTCTTTCTCTCTGCCTCTCTCTCACCCTCTTTCTCTCTCTTTCTCTCTGCCTCTCTCTCACCCTCTTTCTCTCTCTTTCTCTCTGCCTCTCTCTCACCCTCTTTCTCTCTCTTTCTCTCTGCCTCTCTCTCACCCTCTTTCTTTCTCTTTTCGCACATTTCACAATCTCTCTTTATACGCCTCAGTCAGTCACCCGCAATCACAAGCGATTTCTCACATTTCTTGTATCTGCTGAATCGGCTTTTTGCAGATATATGAAGCGCCAGCATCCTCTAACTCCCTCACTCTCTCCCTTTCGTTCTCGCTCTTCCGCTTTTTCTCTCTTTCTCTCTCCTTGCCATTCTGTTCTTTCTCTTCTTCTGATGCTCTTGTTTATGCTGTGATGAGTGTAGCTGGTAGCTTTCCTTGTCTTGCTCGCATCTCCTAATTGTAAAGTCTTGATCGATCAATCTGTATCTCTTGCTCTCTCTCTCTCTATCTATCTCTATCTCTTTCTCTCTCTCTATCTATCTCTATCTCTTTCTCTCTCTCTCTCTCTCTCTTTCTCTCTCTCTATCTATCTCTATCTCTTTCTCTCTCTCTATCTATCTCTATCTCTTTCTCTCTCTCTCTCTCTCTCTTTCTCTCTCTCTCGCTCCCTCCCTCTCACTCTCCTGCTTATCCTCTCACATTTGTATGCACTTCTTCTATTAACTGATCACTTTCTCTCACTCTTCTGCATTTCTTTCATTCTATTTAAATTGAAGGTTCTCTCGTCGGTCTCTGGTTCCATTTCCTTCTTTCCTCTCTCTTACGTTTGGCAGTCTTTCTTATCCACATGGTCATCTTTCGATATGTACTGACAAGTCATTAAAAAGCTACTGCGCCTCAGGCTCATTTTCATATCTGGCAACTGCAAATTCGCGCTGTTTTTTTCTCTTTCTCTCGCTCCTCAAACCCATCCTATTATATTTGATGGCAATGCCAGAAAGCAGAGAAGCAGAAGAGTTTGCAGGCGTACATACATATGTATGTATGTACATACATGCATATTCATGAGCGTAATTAATCGAAACTACACGAAAAATTAGGAATAATTCGCAAGAAGCGTACAATAAAAAACCTAAACGAAAAGTGCATGGAAGCAGTAAGACAAAGAATGAAATGCCATTATTTTCAGAGGAGCATCTTCAACTGGCGGCGCTGAGCGTGGCAGAACACGCAAGAGAATGCAGCGAGGAGGAGGATTCTTCCAGGTCATTCTTCCACCTTCAACCATCCAATTACACTATAAGATAGGCTTATCGCTTAGATTAAGAAGAAAGAAGAGAATTTCTTATCTAATTTTTTTATTACCCCTGTTAATTTTATTATCTCTTCCAATGCCTTAGAATGTAGGATATCTACTCAAAGGTAACAAAAAAAGCCTGAGAAAAAAAAGAATGCAATGAAGAGTGGAAGAGACCGCCATCCATCAACGAGTGTTCCTTGAGAGTGGTTCCTTGTCCCCCCCCCTCGTTCTCCTCCTTCCCGCCTTTCCCGCATGGCCCAAGGGCACCTCAGGCGCCTCTGGCTGTTGCAGCCGCGGCTGCCTTTCCCCCTCCTCTCTATCTCTTTCTCTTCTTTTTGTATGCCGTTTACACCGGTCGTTGATGGGACGATGCAAAGGGATTGCCAGTGGCGAAGGGTAAAAGGGGAACAGAACTTTCGCTTAGAACATCCTAGTCATTTCCACCCTGCCAGTTTTACCTTTGCTACCCGCGGAAAATTCAGTTCTTGACCTTTTGACTAAAATTCCCAGTTTCATTAGTAGTTTACATTATTCGTGATTAATATATGCGAATTGAAGAAGTTCTTCGGCGGTGGAGGGGGCGGGTCATCAACGGGAACGGGTGCCGGAGACACGACAACCACGACCCCTTCTGGAGTGCCAGAGGAGCCAGACTACGCGAGTATCGACAGGATGAGAGGGGCAGCAGGCAAGAGAGAAAGTCAGCGATGCTATCTTTTCACAATCATTATCAATCCCAATATAGGCTACATACATACGTTTGTATGTATTTATTATTTCTTGAGGCCACATAACAATTAAGACGCTGCCAACCAGAATTTTTTAGCAGCGAAAACCCTCTCCGATTTGTGCTTCTTTTTTCAATTATTTTAGCCTTGTTTTTCATTTCTTCATTGACGCTCCCCTGCTCGACATCTTGCATTTATTTTGAACATGCTCTTATTGAAATTTGTTATGGTTCTAATCTAATATAAAACTCGCAGGTTTTATATTAGAACCATAACAAATTTCAAATAAAACTCGTAGATTCCTCCGCCTCATCTGTCTAATTCGTTATTTCATCCATTTCATTCGTCTACTCCAATGAATATACCATTGACACAGTTACCGTTGTCTTTGCCTCCATTGATTGCCGCCGCTCTTACTGAGGCAGTTGTTGTCCTGCACTTTTTCACCTTGGCAGAGGCGTGTTTTCTGAGAAGTCAGCTGCCATCTACCATTGATATCATTCTCTCTCCTTCCTTCTCCAGCTCCGCTCTCTTTATCTGCACGCTCTCGCTCTCGCCCTTCCCCTCATTTTCACAACACTTCTCTTTCCGTCTCTCTCCGTCTCATTCTGTCGTTCTCTCCCTTCTATCTTTCTCTCTCACTATCATACTACCTTTGCTCTCAATCTCTCACACTTTAGTTATTTTCTTTAGATAATTTATTTTTCTTCTTTCTACTGATACAACGGAAATCGCTGGGTTCCCCATTAGTACGTGGTTTGAGCAGAGAAAGTAAGAGACACGGCTCGGATGTATCAAAAAGAACAAGATGAGCGATCAAAAACGAAACAAGTTATAATTGGTGAGAATCAAGAGATGAATGAGTGATTTAAGTGTCGATGCCGTTGTCTCCGAAGAGCGTGAGCTTCGTAGAAGGCCAGCGGAGCCAGCCACGGGCCCTCTACAGACCGCGCGCAGAGAGTGCCCAGCCAATCAGGGGCCGAGCCCCTGCCCCCGGAATGCCCCTCTCGAGGGGGATGCCCGCAAGAGGATCCTCGCACACTGCATCCAGGACGCCTGATCTCGACGACATCACTGCAGATCTTATGAGGTTCGCTCTACACTTTTCGTATTCTTTCTCGATTACATGTCATTGCTCCAATTTTCAAGGAAAACCAAATTAGAAAAGAGTAATGTTGATGTTGCAGATTATCGACGGGTCCTGAGATGAGCCCACCGCCGTCCTCGAATGGCTTCGGGTCCCGACGCGCCACAATGGAAAGGCAGCTGCCGCGTGCATCCAGCACCTCCACCATGCCGAACACTCTGCGCGATGTACGGGCATTAAGTTTTTTTTGTAAATTTTAATAATAAGGTACATGCATACATACATATATTAGAATTTGATGTGAAAAAAAAACCATTAGAATATGCAATTGTTTTACTATTTTTGATTTGACGGATCTTCGTTTAGCAAAGGCTGCAGCAACAATCCAGAGGAGAGAGCGTCTTCACCTGGGATGCAAACAAAGAATCCCCATTTACGAACAGAAGAGAGAAGATCATCGAGTATGCGGAGAAGACCAAGGTTCCACTTGTGCTTATTTATTCAATATTAATAATTTATTCATACAGTTCAATATTCATAATTTACTTTCTTTATTGTCTTTCAGTTGTGCTCTCATTGTCAGTATTGGCTTTGTAAAAAGACAATCGTTTTTAGTCTCCTCCTGTTGTACGGACGACTGTGGAAGGAAAGCTGAAGATGGAGAAAATAGTAGGCGCCGATCTAATCACAGTGGACTCTTGCGTGTCCAGTGCGTGGACTGTCAGGGACACCGTCACGAATTATAAGGTATGCATCTTCACTTTCTATTCTTTTCATTATTTCTTCTTTTATAGTCCTGATTATTCGTACTTTACAGGAAGTCACATTCATTTTCAGATCAAGACCAGCGTCGGCAAGAAGTCGTTGATTCTGGAGGAAGGTGGCGGCGAGAGCAAGTATAAGATTACGCTCATTGAAAATGGCGAGACAAAGGCTGAACGAGAAGCACAACTCGACGTTCCCGCCGGAGCAGTGAGTATCACCTTTTTCTTAGTTATTTCTTTTTCTTTACAATTGCTTAGTACCTTCAGAAAATGAATGAATATTTCTAGGACAAGAAGGCATTCTTGACGGAAGTGTCACGGCGGCTGCTAACTGACATGGCAGAGGATGAAGAGATAACAGCACTAACTCACGTGGAGATTGAGGTCGTCGAGGATGTCACTAACATTCTCAAGACCTATGTGATAGGAGAGAGAGCAGAGGACCACTTGCCAGAACCAGTTGGAGAGCCGGCTGCCCCTCCTCAGGCTCTTCGGCAGCCTTCCCCTCTCCATATCGAAGAGCATGCTGCTCCGACTCCTCCTCTTACGGATGAACCCGTGAAGCTGGAGAGGATCTACGTGGATGTGCTTGAGGCAGAGGAGGAAGAGAAGGAGTTGGAGAGGGCGGAGTATCGACTCCGTGCTCAAGGAGCCCATCTGGAAGGCGAGTCCACCCTTCGCCGACAACGCCGTCTGGAGTCGGAGACGGGCTCGATGGAGTCGCTCCGCCCCGCTCGCTGCGCACATGTCTTTGCTGACTGCGAACTCGTGCGCACTGAGGATTCTTCTTCCTTCACTGTCACAGTCGCTCTTCCACGCCTCCAGGAGATCATCATTCAGCTGCAACGAAGACGCAGTTCGCGCAAGCAGCTGGAGAAGGCCTCTTCCAAGATCGAGCTTTCTGGACAGACGTTTGCTGGCGAAGCTTCGATGGCAAGAGTACGCCGTGTGGAGACAAGCGACAGCTTCGAAGAGGAAGTCGTGAAAGAGCATAAGCAGAAGATGGAGATGCACGCGGCAGAAGAAGCAGTCAACCAGCTCGAGATGGCCATGGCATCGGTCATTCAAGATGGATCCATTCTCATGGAAGAACAGAAGACTCGAGAAGCCATGGGAGGCGCTTATGAGATTCGCACCGAAGGAGTCGAACTTCAAGGACAAATGATGATTGGAGGAAGACGAAGACATTTGGAGAGTCAATCTTCGGAGGAAATCGAACGCGAGCGCGAAGCAGCTGGCGGAGCGTACGAGATCATGCAGAGCGGACTGGAGCTGCACGGAGAGATGCGTCTTCGCCGCCGCGGCCACTTCGACTCCCTCTCTTCCGCCGACTCTTCCATCGACGCCGGCGGCCCGACTCTCGTCGACTTGATGAGGGAAGAGTCCAAGTCGCACTACGAAGTTATCATCGAGACTGCCAACTACGCCACTCCTCAACTAGTGCTGCTCCGAGAGCAACGGGCCAAAAAAGCGGCCGTCGTTCAACTTGTAACAGAACAGAGGTTCACGGAGCAACACCAAGTCAAGCAAGCATCGGAGCAAAGGAGAGAAGAACACTTCCAGCAAACTACTACACAACAGACGCAGGAGCAGTTCCAGAAAGCAAAGCACTACGTTGAGTCTGAGCATGTGAGAGAACGAAGTGAGTACAGCGAGCACCTGCAGGAACAGCAACAAGTTCACGTGCAGAAGACGGCTGCCAATGCCGTCCAAGTCCACAGCTCGCACGAGGAACGCGCCGTGCTCCTCGCAGGAATCGATGTCCAGCAAATTGAAGCTGGCAGCCACGAGACGACTCTTCCCTTCCACTCCAAAGTCGAGGCCAAGGCCGACGGAACAGTCGCTGAGTACACGGATGAACACGCCAAGGCTCTTGTCTTCCTGGAACATCACGGAACACGAGACGAGGGAGCTGACTCCGTCCTGGCAGCCAGCCGCCGACTGGCAAGCAATCTGGAGACCAAAGCATATGGAAGCGAATCGACGAGTCTCGCGTGTATGATTGCAAATGACACGAGCATCCACGCAGCTACGGGCGCACAAGTGGATGTCGCGAACACTGGGGCGTCCGAGTTCTCAGGAACCGCCTTCCAGTCCGAGATGATGACGACGTCGACTACGTTGAATCGCAGCAACGAGCTCTTCTCCGTGCTGGGTCGTGCAAGGGAGCGCGTGACTTCAAGAGCCTCGTCCCGCTTCGTGGAATACGGCGAAGCGGCGGAGCATTGTGCCGTGATGATGAAGCGTTCTGGAGGACTCTTCGAGAAGGCCGGAGCCACTTTCGCCGAAGCCGTGACAGGTGAGCCGATGGCATCGGTGTGGTTCCCTTCTTCTTCTTCGCGTTCTTCTTCTTCTTTTACGAGGCTTTCCACCTCCTCACCTTCCACTTCTTTCACCTCCTCACATAGACACACAGACATGCATGAGCTGCTCAGCACGACTAACCGTACCGTCCATATGCACCTCACGAACTATTCATGCATGCTGCCCGCCCACGCAGCCGCCTCTCTGCTCTGGCACTGGCCGCCCTCTCTCACCCACTTCCCCTCTCCTGCTGCCCTGAACCACCGCGCATTCCTCTCTCTCGCTACCACTTCCCCTTCCTGCCAGGGGAAATCTACGAAACGTTCCGTTCCAATCGAAACGAGAAACTGCCATGCTCCAAATTGGAAATCGGACTACTCGTTCATCGTTAACAATTCGACTGTCGACGAAAGACGAACGGAGACAACAACACGGAATTATTCTTCTTACAAGAATGTGGATTTCCAACGAGTCTCTGATCGATGGGCCGTTTCCACAGAGACGAGCAAAAGTTGAACTTCAATGGAAAAATGATCTCACGCATGACGAGGGTGTATTCATTAAGCATACATTTGACGTCACTTTATCCGGCATAAATCGTTGAATTTTGGTTGACTTTAATTAAAGGTTGAGACGTCGATTGCGGCGGCATAAGTATCTGCTTACTCAGTAGTTAGATTTGTAGACTTATAGGAGTTCGAGAAAAGACTTTCTGAAATTCAATTATTCGCTATTTAGGTGATGAAGGGGAACGCGAGGCAAACAATCCAATGAATCCAATCCAAACCAATTCAACTCAATACAATCCAACTCAACCAAGCCAAGAAACAATCCAATCCAGGCAACAAATGGCAGAAGGTCAACAAGACCATCAAACAACCCAAGCAACAACTCAATTCGTCACCTTCGAACGGCAAACAACGACTGCATCTGAAGCGAGAGATGGACAATCCCGTAGCAGACAAGAACTCAGTAGCTTCCCTCGTAGCATCAGTCTACGCAGCATAGATCGCCTCGATTACGAAACTGCTTCATCAGAGGAAGATGAGGACGATGAGTGGCGCTTCCTTAGGCCTCGGAAGAGGGAGCATGAAGAACACGAGGAACTTGTAACGGGCTTCTGGAGCACAAGTCTGGATGAGGACGAGGCAAGAACTACTTTGAAAGAACGAGGAAAGAGTCTTGAGCGAATTCACTTCTCAACCAGAGCTTCTCAAGAACGCTCTGTCAGCTGCACCAGAAATATTGACAAGCTGCAAGAACCCGGTTACGAGAGCACGAGAGTCTTAGAGACGAAACCAGCAAAACTGGGAATCGGAGTCAAGCGTGCTTTCAGTGTTGAGAGAAGCGTGAAGTCCGTTCATCTTGAAGAACATGCCCAATCAGCGAGCGTTCATGTTCAACGAGCATCAGCTGAGCGAGAGGTAGCCACAAAGACCATGATGGAATCTCTCAGCACCAATACTTCTCTCGGCACAGCATTCTTCCAAAGTCGAGCACCCGAAGGAGGGAATGTGACTGCAACATTCAGCATTCCTGGAAGACAGTCTCAGAGCGGAACCGTTCAAGAAACACTTCATGAGATTGTCGATGAAGAGTGTTCTCTTCTTGACGAGCAGGAATATCAGGGAGTCATCGGGATCATGAAATCGGCTTCAGAAGGTTTAGTGAAACTGCATGCCGAAGCAGCCCGCGTGGAGCAGGCCCATCTCAGCTACAGTCTTGAAGGTGTCAAAGAACATCGAAGCTACACTGCTCTCACGAAGGAAGAACAGGGAGTTCTCAAGGTAGCAAAGTGGTTGAACGAATCTACCGAGGATATCGCCGCCAGTGACTCGTGGACAATGTTGGAAAAGGAGACCGAATCCATTACACGAGGAATCGAGACGACTGCACCTCGTCTCATCAGCTCACAAATCAGTGCCAGCGAACACCATGGTATTCAGGAAAGCGCCACCAAGAGCGAGGAACAGAATGTGTATAGCCAGCAGCAGCAAGGAACGCTGTCTCAGCAGACTTCTGAGCAACTGGCTGGAACACGGTCCAACATGAGAGAAGATGCGAGCAAGTCTGCTTTGTATTCATCAAAGATCGTGGCTTCATCTTCACAGTACATGCGAGGAGAAAGTGAAGATCGATCTGTTGCCAGCGTGCACCTCTACAACTCAGAGCAATTTGGAGCGATTTCGGGTATAACTAAGGAAGCTCATCGCTTCAGTGGCCTGAAGCTCACGACGTACGCTTCACAAGAAAATCTGGCTGCGGCTCACGTGAGTTCAGAATCAGAAGCAAAAAGTTATCGAGATGTTGTTTATGTCGATAATGAAGGCGATATTATTGACGGTAAAATTAAAGAATGCAAGGAAACTTCCACTACTGTGTCCACAATTGTGAAGCAGAACGAAGATGGAGAGACGTCGAAATCGTCATCTCCACTGAGGTCATCGACAAAGGTGCTCAAGGGAGACAGCGAGGAGAGGTCGAACGCCAGCATTACAATTCAGCAAGCATCACAGTTCGCGACCACATCAGGCATCACCAAGGACATTCGAAGGGTTTGTGGCGTGCAGTTGAAGGCATACGCTTCAATGGAACATTTGGAAAGGTGGCAATCCGATGAAGAGTCTCGACGCACTGGGCGTGCCAACGATTACTTCATGGCAGAAGGACAGGCAGCGGCGTCGATCATGCAAGGAATGCAAACTACCAGCATTTCAGTTGACAACTTGACCATGCAGTCATCCTTCAGTACAGGACTTGAAAATGTCTACATCGAAAGTCATTCAAGCATAGCTGATTACGGCAAAGGAAGCTCAACTCAAGCGTCCTCCTTCGAATCCGCAGAAAGGTCACGTGAAGAATCGGAGCGCCACGCCTACAGCTCACTTCCACGATCGTTTTCGAGCAAATTCATGAAGGGCGAAAGCGAGGAACGATCGAATGCGAGCATCCATCTCTTCCAAGCACAACAATATGCGGTAACCTCTGGTGTCTCCAAGGACGTCCGACGAGTCAGGGACGTCAGGCTCAGAACTTACGCTTCCATGGACGAATTGAACATTGTCCGCGAAACTCGCAAGATTGAAAAATCGCGATACAAAATAGTACTCGAAGACTTCGTTGACGCGGAAGAACAAGCTGCGATGGCGACTGCTAACGAATTCAGAAAGGTTGCAACTTCAGCGCAAGCATCATTTTCGGAGTCCGAGTCTGCATCACGAGAAAACATCGCGACAGGCTTTTGGGCAACTGAAATTGGCGATCAACGAACGAAAGCTTTGCTTTCAGAAGTCACGTCGGCCGCAGAATCTATTAGTATAGCAGTCGATGGACGTGAGGATAGAATAGTCGAGCAGCTAAGCGATGAGTCCGAGACTGAATCGACTTGTCCAGTCGACGCAAAGGAACTCGCTGAGCGACTCGCCTTGCGCAAATCTCAAGAACGAATGATCGCCAGCTTGCAAATGCTTGCCGCTTTGGATGAACCAACGCAGAAAACAGCAACGAAAGAGATTGTGGATGAGAGACAGTCAACCGCCAGCCTTCACAAGAATTCGGATTCTCAGTTTGCACGCGGAGTCTTGGCTGAACGAGTCGTATTCAAGCAGCAGACTCTGCAGCGAGAATACGGAGATGAAAAAGTGGGAACTCTCGGAACAATTGGCGTTCTTCAGGCGCCAAAAGAACAAGAAGAGGGAACGGAACTGCAGCTTCGCTCTGCCCAGATGGCAAAGGAGGCGTGCTCTACTCGCGCGAGTAGCGAAGAACATCGCAAAAGCGACATCTCACTCCAGCAAGATTCTCAAGTGGACGAAACGTCGCGGACTGTCAAAGAAATCTACCACACACAGGCAGAACTGAGAAGCAAAGAATTTGGAAGCGAGACCGTGAGTGGAGGAGGTCAGTGGGAGAAATGCAACCAAGACGCTTCTTCTCAACGCATACTTTCTGCATCTGGAATTGCGGAAGCGAAGTTGAAAGCAGCTGAATCGAGGGATGAAACGGCGATTGGATACTGGTGCACGGCAGATGTGTATGGCGAGGCATCCTCGACAAGACTTGCTTCGGACACTGAAACACCAGAACGACACTCTGCAACTGCATCTCTTGTTCTGTCTGAAAAGGAGATAACCACGGCAACAATCAAGAAGCATCTCACTCAACAATTAGATCAGCAAGTTACAAAGGATCTAAGCCTTAGCAATTCGCTGGAAAGGACTGCGTCGGAGGAGCGAATGATGAAAGAGCGTGCCATTTCTCGAGAGGTAGAATTGAGTACGGAAGGATCGACTGTGGAAGACGTATACTTCAGTGGAAAAGTTGGTCGACAGAGAAAGGGAGTCACGAAATCAAGTTTGGCTGCGAAGACTCTTGCTGGAGAAGCGACATCATTGGATACGATTGTGTCATCTGAAGAGTCGACTACCGGACAATGGAATGCTCTCACAGAGAAAGAAGCAGCTAGATTCGTCTCTTCATCGCAATCAACATTGATCAGAAGTGAAGTTGGTGAAGAAATCACCCAAAGAAGCGATTCAATCGAAATGCTGGCTGGAGTAGGCAAGTTGGATCGTCCAGTTCCCGCGGCTGAAGAGGCAATGGCCAAGCTTGCTGACTCCATGACGATTATGGAACATGCTCGTATCCTTTCTGCTACCAACACGACAAGAGATGCCGAAATTGCGCTAACTGACCAAACGGAAAACGAGCAAATGGTCATCAACATGAGAAGTGCATCAACCGACCAAGCCATATTGCACTCCGCGGCATCAACAGAAGAAGAAGTTAGTTTCAGTGGTAAAGTTGGCCGTAAGATGATAAACGACAAGGAATTCGCAGCAGTTGAAGGAGTTCCGCAAGTGGGATCAGCAAGCCTTCGCACGATCGAGTCGTCCGAGCAGTCCGTGTGTGGGTATTGGACAACTGCTCCACAACCAACGGAGGTCGACACAGTCGTGGAGTCGTCGACTCCCGGAGCGTCCGCGATGCTGGCAACTATTGCCAGCAAACAAGAGGAATCACAACAAACGTCGGTGGTCACGAAGGGAGAAGAACACGGCTCTGCCTCGACCCGTCATGCAGAACTGCAAACAGCCTCAAGCATGCGTAGCCTTTCAATAGAACGCGACGGGCACGCTGCGAATCTCTCTCACCCAGAGCAGTGTGAGGCTGTAAATAGCACGCTCCCCCTTGTGGATCGTCTTGACGCGAGTACAACTGTCCATGAACAGGGCGTGGCTAGCGTCAACCTATCAGCTACAGTCGGTGTGCTGCGTAAGCCTCCCAACGCCGCAGACTCTACTCTCTCGACTGCGCATCTCTCGCAAACAGCTTCGCATGTAGCATCCATGGTGGCCAGCCAGATCAGCCGGGCGGTGCAGGAGTCTTCCTCCACTTCTAGTCGTTGCATGATTTCAGAAGACGAGAAGAAGCCAGAACTCGAAGACAGAAGCTCCCAGGGAGCACCGGGAGGGATGGCCATCCGTCGGGAAGACGAGCGAGGGCATTCAAATGTCACTGTGCAAGCAAAGAACATCGAGAAGATATCACTACAAGTGCAAGTTGTAGAGTCTGCAGAGGTCATCAGCGGATTTTGGTCAACAAGAAAAACTGATGAAAGCGCTAAGGTATGCGTAAACGAAATTGAAAATCTTGAGGAGACTCGAATGCGCGCCTTGGCATCGCAGGAAAGGATTATTCAGTCCCTACTCGATCTCGAAAAGTTAGCAGCTCAAGACTCTTCTGAAGTACGCATCACAGATGCCTCTCTTGCTGATTCAAACAAGACGCTATCAATTGAAAAGACAGACAAAACCATCGAATTCGAGAAAGAGCAAGGCACTGGCGCAGCACAAATTTCCGGAATTGAGAAGCAACTTGCAGTAGTGGCGGGAGAGCAGCGGGAAATTAAACAAGAAGACGCTAATCTCCTCGGCGGATTCGGGAAGGTGATTCCACCACGGCAACAGCACGAGAATCTCGCTGCCATTATAGCTGAAGCTGAGTCCGGTGTAGCTTCACTTTCCACATCTGGCACAATGCTAGAGGAGAGAGAGCTGACTACAATGATGAAGAGGAAGGAGCAGGATGAACAGGCAATAGAGAAGAGAGAAGAAAAGCCAACGATTTCAAGTGCGGTAATGCAGGCAACGCTAACAGAGTCGATGGAGGCCGACTACACCTTGGAGCGCGACGACATCCTCACCGACATTGCAACCAATCTAGTGGAGGCGAGGAAGGACTCATCTGGCGCTCGGCTTCAAGAATCACGCGAAACAAGTGAAAGCGGCTTCTGGAGCACCACCACGCATGAAGCAGAAGGAACAGAAGCATGGCTTAAGAGCCGCGAAACCACGGTAGATTCGGTCGCGCTCTCTACGTCAGCAATGCAGGCTGAGACAGTTCTCGCGAGTGCCCACTTTGATATCTCTCCGGAGGCCGCATCATCCACTTCAAAACCGATAATGCCATCGCAATCAGAACGACGATCGTTGTCAGTGGAACATCAAATGCAGCAGGTTTCCCTCAACAAAGACGAACCACAGTTTGCTGCCAAAACGACCGTTTCTGACATTGAGCGCAAGACATCCGAAGGCACTTATTATGACAAGGGCAACGAAACGTCGAGTTTACTAGGAACCTTCGGCTACCTCCAGCCCAAGAAGAGCGAGAGCGAAACAACATCAGCAGCCATAACTCAAAGCAGTCAAGCAATGGACAGCGCAATGCTGAAAGCCGCAGGAAACGAGCAAGTCGAAATGAACAGATGCCTCGGGCACGAAGAAGAGAGTATCTCCTGTGATGATAAAATTCGAGCAAAATCAGTGCAAAGGCTGGATTTAAATACAACTGGTACTCAGAACAACACGACTTCGCTTTCATCACAATACACACAATCACATATTGAAGAAGCAACGGTAGACAAAGTGAAATTGATCTCACAACAAGAGAAAGTAGCTGGAACAGCGAAAGAGTTCGGCAATGAAGAAGTAGTCGGAATATGGAGGACAGTGGGCGACTCTGAAGCAGCGGGAACAACGTTGTACTCCAAGCCGAGCAGCGCAGAGAGTGCCAAGTTAAGCGCCCAAGCAACACAGGAGGCCACCACGACTTGTCTTCAGGATTTGCAGCGAGAAGAAGCACTCGAAAGTTCTCTTTCGCTTAAAGAATCCACGCTTATCTCAAGCGAAAGATCACTGTCGGTAGAAAGGCAAGCTCACAATGTCATACTAGAGAAGAAAGAAAATGAGCTTTATGCAAGCAAAAACTTCGACGAAACCAAAACGGAGCGAGCTGAATCAATTCACCGCCAACAAGAAATCGAAGCAGTTGCCGTTGGGAGCGCAGTTGGGCGTCTTCAACCACGTAAACCGGAACGAGAAGAAGCTGAGACAACATTCAAGGTCAGCAGAACCATCATTGAGCGGAGGTCCATGCGGTCTGCCAGTGAAGAGGCAACCACGTCGGTCATCGGCCTCGGCAAACAAACGGTATCTGAGGGAATGGAGCGCGTCTTAAGAGAGAAAAGTTTCGAGCGAGCCAATCACCAAACAACCGCCTCCAGGGAGACTTCGCTTGATGTTAGCCAGCAGTTCGAACGAGAGACTGATCAAACTGCGTCGGCCGAACGAATTCAGCGAGCACGAAGTGAAGGGGCTGTCAGTCTGAGTGCAGTGTCGATCACTGAAGAAGACGTGGAAACTCTCTGGGATACGGTAGAGACATGTGATGAGGAGACTGTGAGCGTCTTCTCATTGGGAACTGATCGTGTCTCTGCTGCACTCCGCGCACATGCATCTAGAGAGGAAAACGCGAGTAATGTTAGCAAGATTGCACTGCGAGAGGAGTCGATGGGAGACAGTGTGGCGGTGGCTGAGAGCAGGGAAGCATCTGTTTATAGAGATATCACCGCACCAAAGAGTCAATTTGCAGGAAAGCAGCGTCCGACTCAAGAGATTTCCGGAGAAGACTTCGGCCATCTCGTTGCCGTTGGCAAGATCAAGCCGCCAAAGCACAGCGAGGAAATCGAAAGAGTATTTCAAGAAAAGAGGCGTCTTTTGCTGGAGCGCACTCTCTCTGCAACCAAGGAAGAACGAGTGGAGCTTGAGAGGGAACTAGCAGAATTGGAGAAGATGTATGGGGTTGAAAGGAGCATGCTTGGTCTCGGTAAAGAGCACACAGAAGCTATGCTCAGAACGGCTGCTTCCACGGAGACTTCAGACGGCACAACTCTTGACCTCACAATCAACAGATCTGAAAAGGAAACCGAGGGTTCCATCGGTGTTGCGAGATACGAAACCAGGCAGCTGAATATTGAACAGGAAAAAGTAGAAGAATATCTTCAAGAAGGCGAGCACTTCAAGGAAGAAATTGCAAAGAGCACTTTGAAGGAAGTGATCACGGCACAAACGCATGCTCAAGATCAAGTTGTGGCAACATCCGGACATTCTGCAACTATTTCGGCCATAAAGGAACAGAAAGGAGAGAGCGTCGCCGAAATTGAAGACATTCGTACAATTCATGAAAGCAGCACAGTGGTGGTGGCGTTTGACAAGGCACAAATCAAAGAGGTTTCTGAAAGAACAGCCGAACCACTCCCACAATCTGCCCTTTCCCAATATGAAACTGTCGCAGTCGATGAAGTCAGCCAAGCTACGCTTTCCATTGCTGAGAAAACAGTTGCTGAAAAGATGCTTGAGAGAGCAGGTCAAGAAGATGTGTACAAGGATGTCGCTCTTGAGCATGCGACTCCTCAGGACTCAGCCGTGTCCAGAATTCCTCTGAGCTCCGAAGAGAAGCAAGAACGGGCCCTATCCATTGAGAGAGTCACCTCGCAATCTTCATTCGAGTTCCGTGGAAAGAGCGAGGAACGGTCCGAAGCCGTGGCCGCTAGCTCCCTGTCTGAAACGGTGACAGGAAACGCTCGGGAATTTGGTGAGGAAAATGCTGAAGTGTGTGGAATGTTCGGAAAGGTGATCGCGAGAAAACAGGAGAGAGAAGCCGTAGAAGAGATGTGTTCAATCCCTCGCAAGTGGAACGAAGTGCTGAAGATGATGGCTGCCGGAAACGAAATACAAGAAAACACCGCTGTCATTGTACGGAATCAAGAAACATTAGCGACTGCAAGAACAATTCGAACGAGCATAAAAGAGGAAGGACATCTCCAAGCCAAGGCCACGTCCTCAGAACAAGTCGACTCTGCAGCTGTTAATCTTCATCAGCCAGATTCCACTAGCTCTTGTGAAACAATTGTGACCTCGAAGAAACATGAAGCAGCGAGGCATCGCTGCAAGCAGATCGACTGGACAATGCAATCAACTAGTGCAGAATGGGATACGATCCTCGCTGACCTGGAAGCAGAAATCTGCCAAGTTGAAAGCATTCGAGAAGAGATGACGATGCGTGTGAAGGGAACAACAACCGCCTCTCAAGAGGCCGGCCACATGCTCCTGCGATCGCCTTCGCAAGCTCGTTTGGAGCATGCCCTCCCTGAACATGCTGTTGAACGCCAGTCTAGGACCTTCTCGGCACAGCTTAGTAGAAGCGAGGCTGAGATGAAGAGAAGGCACGAGGAAATCGACGACGTCGAGAGGATGCTCGATGAAATCAACTGGGAGAGTGCCCAAGCCAGCTTTTCAGAGCAATCTGAGCAAAGAGCAGATGCTGGCATTCTCTTGGTACGCGAAACTCTCACTCGCCAGAAGCTCGGTTCAACGCATGTCATCAATGTCAATGCAACGTTGAAACAGAGAATGCGCACGCAGTGGGCCGCCGAAACTAATTCGCAAGCTACTGTCGAACTGAACGTGCCACAAAGTACTGCAGGCTCTGCCATCTCCCTTCCAGCAACAGAAAAAGCGGAGCTGAAAACCAAAAGTGCTGAGAAAAGCTACGTTGCCACAACATTCACGTGCAACAAGACAGGCGAACGGAGCGGAGATGCGTCAAAGACATTCAAGGCCACGACATTGCAGAGAGAGAAACAGAAGCTTCGAGAGACCGACGAGGGTGAATTGGAGATCCTTTCACAATGGGAAGGAGTTGTGCGCGATCTTGATGCTGAAATTGACTTTGGATCCAGGATTCGAGAAAAGCATTCCATACGAGTCATGGCGACGGCTGAAGAGAATGAACTAATCAACGAGGCATGGACTTCTAAGCAGGCAGAAGAAAACGAGATGATCGTCAAGATAGAGAAGATGGAGGATTCTGTGGAGAGACGCTTTGGTGTAAGTCGCGTGGATCAAATTGCCGCGCTAGCGAATAAGCGTGAAGGGGAAGGCCGTGGCGCGGAGAGGACGCTGGTTGCCGGGCGGGCAGGCCCGGCCGCAGTTCTGGGCGCGCGCGAGGCGGGCGACGTGCAGCTGAGAGCCATCGTCTCCTTGCACAAGGAAACTCTCACTCCTTCGAAAATGGCTGCCAATGTTTTCTGCATGTCCGAACCACTAATAATTTCAGCCTTGCCGTTCAACGTCGGTGCTGAGGCGGAGACACAATCGGTGGAGGCGGCGCTCATCAAGCAGCACGACCATCTCGAAGTTGAGAAGCTCGTTCTCGAAACAAGATTTGCACCAGGTGTAAGCCGTGAGCTCGAACAAGCAGGAGACCAGCGAATTAAGCTCAATGTCGAACTTCTCGGAGGAAAAGGCAGTCAACTTGAACAGTCGCATGAATGGCCGATGGCGAGACTAGGAGAGCCATTGCGAAAGAAACTGGAGCAGTTCGGTGACGAGAAAGAGGTTATCTACGCGCAACTTGAAGCACGCCATCAAATGAGTGATGATGCCGACAAGACAATGGCCATTCCAAGAGAACAGGCTCCCCTTGAACTTCGCACCAAATCAACGAGCGAACACCACATTGTGATCAATGAGAACTGGAACAAGAACCAGCAGGTCAACATTACCGAGAAGATTAATTATATCGCACGCCGAATTGACGGATTGACGGCAAGAATGAAAGAATCCAGCGAAATTGCAGCCACTGTCGGTCTTTTTCTTGCTGTTCCACTTCAATCAGAGCATCGAGAAAGCAAACGAGTTGAAGCAAACAACGGAGGCAAATACTCCATCTTCACGAAAGCTGCAGGAGACGTCACGAGAAATGCAACAATCGACTTATGCAGCCAGCTTCAAATTGAAAATCTTCGAGCCAAATGGACAAGCAAGCTTAAACTGCCGAACCAGCTATCCATCAAAGCGGCAACAACGGAGAACGTTGAAGAGACCACAAGCTTTAACAGAACCGATGAGGCAAAGGTAGCAGGAATCACAATGATCTGCTCGCGTTCACTGGATATTCCATTGGCATCGTTTAGGTTCTTGGAAACCAGCGACGAAATCCAGACCCACTACTACACTTGGACGCGACACGAAGAATTTGAAGAGGGTCAGACAACAAATCTTCTTGCAAATACCATCGAAGGGAAGACACTTTCTTGTGAAGCAGCCGATCTCGAAGAGACAACCACCGAGCCCAGCTTGCAGAAGAGCGCAGAGTTCGCAACGAAGGAGCTGACTACCATCTCGGCGAACTCGGCAACGCCCGCAAAACTAGAGACAAAGGCGGTGACGCGCGTAGACACGAGCATAACCTGCGTGCATTCTCGATCCAATGCAACCTTTACCGTTTCGAGTACGAAGCAATCTCCGAATAAGCAAGAGCCAGCAGTTGCACGGATGCGCGAAAGCCGTGACTTGAAGGTAACCAGCTACCACTCATTCAGAAAAGACACACAGCCAGACTCGATGGACACAATTGTAGCCATTCCGGCCTTTGGTGGACAGTTCCGCCTTCGATGTGAACACGCTGAAGAGAACCACACGATAATCAACCGTGAGCTGTGCAAAGAGAGACTGTCCATTGTGCACTCGTCCCTCTCCGTACGCCGTGCGAATGTCATTGCCCCAGCAGTTGCAACTGTTCTGGCCACAAAACTGGAAGTGGAAGAAGCGACGCGTTCGCTCATCAAGCAAGAGCAGTACTTCCAAGCTGCGAAGCGCATTGAGGCGGCCAATTCCGAGCATGCAACACTCCGCGTAACCGAAAGCACCACTCACACTCAAAACATCCAACCCATTTACCACCGTCCTGACAGCATCGAATGTTTAGAGAAAACGGTCGCCATCCCCCGTACGGACGCCGTCGAACTGAAGACGCGCGCATCTGCCGAACACAACTACTCGCAAGATCAGAACTGGTCGCTGCCTGCTCAGAAACAAGTCTTCGAAACGACAATTCTGCATCCCAACTCAGGCGATGCTCAAGAACTTCGAACAAAGGCAGCACAGGACGAGAAAAACATGCAAAATGTCAATCTGTTCAAACGAGATGCTGAGGCAGAGACCGATAGGATTTTCGTTGCCAGTCACTTCCACCCTGAAATTGTTGCCCGCTTCCGTGAATCTGAGTACCACAGCCAAATTACCAACGTTGCTTATATCCGACCCTCAGTCCCCGTTGTAGTGGATAAAACACTCAGCGAACCGCTCTTCGGTGGAAACTTCTATCATGCCACTGGGCACGCTCGTGAAGAATTAATTGACATTAACATCCACCTGACGGATGAGAAGCCAAATGACCTCTCCATTGGGCGAGAATACGTCATTTCTCGCGACGGTGGCCAGCATCGTCTTGGAGCTGCAGCAGCTAAGAGCGAGAATTGCGACGTCGACAATTCTCTCATTCGCGAAGCCGCTAGCTTTGCCTGTGCCAAGACAATCACAGCTGCTAACACAGACTCCGCACGCCTGGGACCGATTAAGGAAGCTGGCAACGTCCGTTCAACCACAAACTCAGTGTACACTCGAGAGATCGCAGCCGAGACATCAGAGGTCACGAGAAAGGAGAAACGCATGGGCGGAAAAATTAGCTTTGCCTCCAAGCGCAGCGAGGAGACACAGACTGAACTAACTTGCGCACTGGCGAATAAGCAGGCAAGTGATCTGGAAGCCATTTACCGACAAGTCATCGCTAATCGATTGCCTCGTCTGATGCTACGCACTGCCTATGCCATGCTGCACGAGCAGGCCATTCTGGCGGACTTGTCAAGGAAGCCAGACGAGTCCGTGGTGGCTTCCACTCAGTCGGCACCCAACAAAGGAGAACCGACGTCGAGAACAGTACGCGAATCCGAAGATCACGCGGAGATCATCCATGTTGAATTCAACCGCCCACAATACCAAGACGCGTCCACGCTTACTGTCAACATTCCGTTTAAGACCGATGCCGGTACTCTGGGCACAAATGCAGCAAGCGCCGTTAGCATTGAGACCTCTCCTAACATTAGTTCCGGTCGAACTAACATTGGCGCGACTGAACTGACTCTGCGCACTCCCAGCACCACCGAGAACCCCTCCCTGTTGTGTCGCCACTCGACTGAGGCGTGCACCTCATTCTCGGGCCTTCTAACCCGCCTTGGTCCGGCGGAGAGGACGGAGCGGCGTCTGCGTGGACCGGCTGTTGGCCCCGCCGCAGCCCTGCATGCGCGAGAAAGCACCTCTTGCACACACACCACCAACGCTGTCTATTCGCGCCAAGCGGACATGTCTGCTGTTGCAGTCACGCGGCCGGATCGACGCTTCGGCGGCGTCTTCCGGCACGACGCAAAGGCAGCGGGAGACGAGAGCACGCGGCTCGACCGAGACATCCACTTCGAGAAGGAAACTTCCCTCCACGCCCCCGAGAAGCTCTTCGTCCTGCGGAATCAAGACCGAACGGAACTCTTCGCTTCAGCGTCTCGAGAGAACACGACGGGAACTAGCGCTGACTGGAAGCGAGAGAATCCGTATGTCACTCAAGAAGTAACACTCTCGACAGCAAGGAATGGCGAGCCGGTCAACGTGCGAATCAAAGAGAGCAGTGAAGTGAATGCAGTCAATCACATCCAGTTGAATCGCGATGAAGCTCGGAACCAAGCTGAGAAAGTGTTCGGCCACTCTCGATACGGCGGAGCTGCTCAGCTGCGCACGTCATTCGCGCAAGAGAATCACACCGATATCCTCAAGACGATCGAGAAACCATTGCAGACAGAAAAGGCAGAGCACACGGCAAAGTGCGCGAACGAAGAACAAGCACTGCTGTGTACTTCGCATGCAGGGGAAGAGACTGTGACAGTGGATGTGGAGAGGGCGAGGAAGGAAGGAGGAACGGCTGGACATGACTTCATCCAGAACACATCTCGCAATGAGTCGGCTTCTCTACGAACCTCGCAAACAGAAGAGAATCATCTCGCTGCCAACTATGACTTCACGAGACAGGAGGTACAAGTTGGCACTGAATGCACAAGGGAAGTCGCGATGCATGCCGGCAAGTTTGGCATCTCTTGCGGAGCCATGCAAATGGAGGAGCTCATCAGCCATCTCGAGATTGTTCGGCGAGGCACCGGAATCGAAGGGGAGACTTACAGCAACATCGCGGAAGGCCAAAAGTCCGATGCTGAGTTACGAAGCAGCTACTCTCAACAAGTCATCTTCAATGCTCTCGTGGACTACACGAAGCAGCCTCTTGAAGCGGGCGTCACGATGGAGGCGGCGCAGCTGTGCAAGTTGTGGCAGGCGCCGGAGCGCGTTGCCTTCCGCTGCAGCGCCATGGAAGTGAATGACCTCGTCTGCACGCTGGAGATTATCAAGCGAGGCCTCGGCGTCGAGGGCGAGACGTACAGTAATGTAGCTGAGGACCAGAAGAGCGAGGCCGAGCTACGCAGCAACTTCTCTTCCGAAGTCATCTTCAATGCTCTCGTTGATCTGACACGGCAACCTCTGTCTGGCGGTTTCATTCTGGAATCTTCGACAGAATTGCGGCGTCTCTGGGTGGCTCCTGAACGGGTAGCCTTCATCTCGAAGGCAAGCAAGGACGAGGAGCTGATTTGCACTCTCGAGATCATTAAGCGAGGCCTCGGCATCGACGGAGAAACATTCTCCAACCTCGCTGAGGGTCAGAAGAGCGACGCCGAGTTGCGTAGCAACTTCTCCTCCGAGGTCATCTTCAATGCACTCGTCGATCTCACTCGACAGCCACTCTCTGGTGGCTTCACGATGGAGACGGAGGAAACTCGTCTGTGGGCCGTTCCCGAGAGGACTTCCTTCTTCTGTCGTTCACTGCACGAAGCGACTCTGGAAGTGGACGTGGAGCTGCGGCGGCGAGTGCGGAGTGGAGGGACGCCTGGGGTGGATGGGAGCGAGTCCTGTCTGGGGTGGCTGGGCAGCAGCAGCGTAGAGTGGGAGAGGGTGGCAGCAAGGCACTCATCGCCCGTCTCTTTGCGTGTAGAGAGCGTCTCGCAAGCAGTCATCCGAGTCGACGAGGTCGTGATCCGCGACGAGCAGCGCACTGAACTACTCGAGACGACCAGCTGCCTCCGCGACCACTCAGAGGAGAGGCGCAAGGAGGAGAAGAGGTCTCTTTCTTTTCTTCTCAACAGACATCTTTTACTTTAGCATGTTTGAACTCAGTTCTTTAATGGCATCGCATGATTCTGGCATGATAGAGTAGTTGACAAACTGTGCAGGGTGAGCTTCGCTGAAGTGGTGACAGAGAAGACGATGGACGAGTCGTCCGAGGAGCGCCTCGAGGCTTCCATGAATGTCGAGCCGAAGTTCACGAAACCGTCGATCATGAAGAAGCCCATGAAGAAAGAGAGGGAAAGGCAACGAGAGATTCGACGTAACGAAGCACCCGGATTGTCAGACTCAATGACGATACACCCTCCATTTATCTCTTTATTCTTTTTGTTATATAGTTTCAACTCGAACAATCATTTAATCTCCTCCTCTCTTCCTCATACTCTTTTACAGCCTCCAGCTAATGTTGTTTAGCGCGCCCATGCGCAGAAACTCCCTGCTGGCTGCACTTGCAGTGGGCAGCCCACACAACATTCCACACTTCAAAACACTCGAAGACATCATTCAAGGAATTAAACATGTTCGTGGAAAAAACGATTGCTCGTCTTTGCATTCGCGATTTTTATTTTATAAGATGAAGCATGTCAAGAAAGCTGGAGGCAAAAATAAGTATATATTGGGAAATTATCAGGCTGGTTTGGAGTACTCCAATTTGATATTCGGCATCGACTACACTCGATCCAACTTCTATCTCGGAGAGCGAACCTTCGATGGACGGAATCTACACGACATCAGCAGCACTGAGCCGAATCCGTACCAGCAGGTGTGATGGAGTGGACGAGAAGAAGGAAGGAGGAGAGAGAGAGCGAGAGAGAGAGAGAGAGAGAGAGAAAGAGAGAGAGAGAGAGAGAGAGAGAGAGAGAGAGAGAGAGTTGATAGAATGGAAATGGAAAGAGGGAGCCATTGCGTAGGTAATCGAAATCGTCGGAAGGACGCTGTCATCCTTTGATGCAGACGGTCAGATCCCCGCGTACGGCTTCGGTGACGAGCAAGTGACCGACAAGTCCATCTTCAACATCCGGGATCGATCTGATCTCGATGTGGACTGCAATGGATTCGAAGGTTAGAGACTATTCAAATATGAACAACCAAGGAAAAGGAGATTTGCAGAAGTGCTGAAGGTGTACAATGAGATCACCCCGTCAATAGCGATGAGTGGGCCGACGAACTTCGTGCCTCTGATCGAGAGGGCGGTGCAGATCTGCAAGGAGAAGCACTCCTACCACATCCTCGTCATCGTTGCCGACGGACAGGTCCATCTCTCTCCACTCTTCTTTTTCTCATGATTGCCAGTCATTATGTACGAGACACGAATAGTTCAACAGGTGATAGTGCTTCTCAATAAGTATCATCTTAAAGAGAGATTTCAACAGGTGACAAACGAGAAGATCAACCAACGAGCGATTGCTGCTGCATCTCACTATCCGCTTTCTATAATCATGTTAGCGTTTCTCGTAGATTAACAGTCAACATGGGGAGAGAACTGTAGAGAGAGATACAGAGAGAGAGAGAGAGAGAGAGAGAGAGAGAGAGACAGAGAGAGAGAGGTCACGAGAAAGAAAGACAAGAGCGTGAGCACATGGAGAGAATAACTGTCGTGTGCGAACCATAAGAAGTCACCGAATGTTGAGGGTTGGCGTGGGAGACGGCCCGTGGGACATGATGAGCAGATTCGACGAGACTCTGCCGAAGCGACTCTTCGACAACTTCCACTTCGTTGACTTCCACAAGGTGAAGGAATTACGAATCTGCATGCACTCCAAAAAAGCAGCACTGGGAATTTGTAGTAGAAGTCTATTCAAGTTCTGCACATAATCCCTGCCGACGGAAAGGAACAGTTGCATGCATTTGTATTATCTGGACAGACTACCTTTTGAATGTTCTTTAACATCAACTCTTCCAGGTGATGTTCGACGCGAACAACCCGGAGGCATCCTTCGCCCTGAATGCACTGATGGAGATCCCCGACCAGTACAAAGCCATCAAGGAGCTTGGACTACTCAAACACAGCCGAAGGGGCTGAGGAGGGAGACTGCGTAGCTGCCCCAAGCTATGCTCATTGTTACTGCGAAGATCCAGCCTGTCAGGGAGTGACAAGTCGCAGAACGAATAAGATGTCACTTTCTTTCTTCTCATTGTATATCTGTTCTTGTCATTGTTCTGGAATGGACTTGTCATTCCCACCATGCTCTGGGTTTTCTTCCAATACGCGGCTTGATTGTGGTAGCGGCGACTGTGTCATCTTCTCGCCTCTCTATTCTTATCCAACTCTTTTCCTATCACTAAATAATGCTAGCCATTTATTTCTTACGCGCGCTTTCCCCTTTTCACCTTTATTCGAAGACTGTGTGTAATTATTGTTGTTTGAGCTTTAGTCTTTGTATCGATTAATCTCTTTATCAGCGAATATTACGATAACATCTCAGCAAGCAAAGATGCAAACAGAATGAAGACAATGGAATTAAATACTCACTCTCTTGCAAATAAGAAAAATGTAAATAACGAAAAGGTGCTGAGGGCGAAAGTTCATTTCTTCTTGCCTCCACGTTCCTTCGGCAGAAGTTGGATGAGGCCTTGGTTGGCAACATTGTAGAATGCAAAGGTGTTTGCATCCTTCATGAAGATGCTCTGAAACATTCCAAAATCTCAAAAACCCCTCTCTTTCTTTTTAGAATGTCGGCCAAAAAAATTTATTTATTTAAAAATTCCACAGCATCTGTAGCAACTACTGTAGGAATATCCTACTTACCTCGAAGGATAGCTTCTGCTTTCCATTTGGCATTCCATACTTATCCTGGATCATCGCCTTGAGACTTGACACCTGAAAAACAAAACGCAAGATGAGACTCGTTCATCTATGCCACTCCTCTGTCTCCATTTGTCAACTACTAACGTAAGGGAGGAAACAAACTTGTCCTGCCGATTCGACAGCAAATGCAACAATGTCACCATTCATGTTCCATTCTTGGACAGTTGGAAGTAGAACACGGACTTCAATTTGAGCAGGCACCTCAACGCATTCAAAATTATGTCAATGAGCTGTAAAATCAACATTCTAAATATATATTATATACATATATAAATTTAATACTCTGATAAAATTTGCATGATCCAACCTTGGACAGCCACTCAGACTCGGATAGCAGATCATCCTCCGTACGAGTCTTCTTTGCAGGAGGAGGGGCGATCTCGATCTGGGAGGGAATGGGAGGGGGAATCACCGAAGACATTGGCAGAGGCATGGCACGGGAGAGAGGAGTCGGAGGGGCACCCCCTGGCAGGGGAGGGAGATTCATGGCCCCGGATGGAGGGCCAGGGGGTCGGACTGAGGCAAGGGGAGCGGGAGCAGAAGAGGGGGCTCCAGCAACTGGGGTACGGGGAGGAATGGCAGAGGGAGGGGGAA
Organism: Allodiplogaster sudhausi; assembly: GCA_945643635.1. Lineage (NCBI taxonomy): Eukaryota > Metazoa > Nematoda > Chromadorea > Rhabditida > Diplogasteridae > Allodiplogaster > Allodiplogaster sudhausi. The sequence continues at coordinate 7,527,307 of CALZFC010000005.1, forward strand.
TGGAAGGAGGGGGAGCGGAGGGAAGTGGAGGAGCAGAAGAAGAGGTGGTGGAGGCAGCCGACTTTGGTGGAGGGACGATGGTCGGCAGAGAAGTAAGCGAGGGAGGAGGCTGGTCAGGCGGAGTGATCAGCGATGGTCCATCTCAATCAAACAGTTCAATCTCTATAAACTGAGAGATACCAACCACGCGTGTTGGAAGAGGAGCCAGGCTGAGCTGCGCGGGCCCCTTCTTCATCTCCGAAAGTCTGCCCAATCATTGTCTGCTGCGCGCCTTGCTCTCCCACACCGAAGATATCAGTACGTCGCTTAGCGAAGCTCAATTATAATGACATTAGAAGTAGCCGCACAGCGAATTAGAAAAAATTCTAGCATTGTTCTAAAGGTTGGAACCTACAACCTACCAGCATTTAAAAGTATTCAAAGGCAATAGTCGACAATGTTGTAACAATGACGATATTATAAATGTAAGAAGAAAAACCTTGCAAGATTCTTGCCGACTTCAGCTCCTGGAGCGAAGACAGGCTCTTCGTTGGTTCTCTCCATGAGTCCGCGTTCTCTCTCCTCCTTGTATTGAGAGTCCATCGTGTTGTAACTACAATGAAGGAATCAATATAGGTTTCCTAATCATTCGAAAAGGTTTTAAGAAAACTGCAATCAAACCGAATATGTTCCTCGATCTTGTCGGAAGGGACCCATTCCTGAGTGAGAGGAGAGACGAGCCACTTCTCTCCCTGCTTCTTGAGAGGCTGGTTCTTGCGAGGGTCGAAGTCCCTGACGATCACATTCTGCTTCGTGGGCGGCAGAGGGGCGGGCTGGTTCATTTCGTGGACGGCTCGCACGGGCTCTGGAGCAGCCTCAGCGAGTGGAGGGGGAGCCTCGACGGTCTCTTCTCCTTCGTCGTCTGACTCCTCCATGTCCATCTCAACTGGCTGTGCCCCCTCCTTGTGTTGCTCTTCTCTTTGCTCTTGCAAGATACGGGTTCCGACATCCTTCGGAGTGCACAGGCCAGGGAGATTGGCTGCAATAAACAGCCACTTGATTTCTCTCCAGTCATATGACTACAGCAATGACCACACCAATGTCTCCCGGCTGGAAGTCGACAGTCTGCACGACAACGAAGTCGTGCCAGTCAATGGAAGCATATGCCAGTCTCTCCTTCTCGGCCTCTGCTGCTTCTTTGTCCTTCAATCCCTTCTGATGCTTCTCCCAATCCACTCGATATCTGATGTCTTCCAGTAGCTTCTTATGATTCAATCTTTCCGCACGCAATTCATCGACAACTGTTTTCACCGGAATCGCAACCTCAATCAGCAAACCCGTAATCACGGAAACATCTTATTTTTTTTTACAAATTGTGAAATAGTGTAACAAAACTGACCTTGGTGTACTGCTCGACAAGCTTCGTGAAGTACGTGAAGTTGGAGTGTTGAGGCTTGAGAAAATCAAATTGGTAGTTTCGTATTTCGCGATTCATCAACTGTGTTAGGAAGGGCCTTCCATTGCGAGCGACAAAAAGTGCAGTCAACTTGATAAGATCCCTGATAAAAAAGTAGTTAGCCGCCTCTCTATATTACATATAAGAAGTCATAGGTCATGAAATCTACAGGAGAAATCAGCAAAGCGAAAAAAAAGAAGCGAAATCAAACATGAAATTCATATTTGATGTAAGAGAATGCCACTGATAGTTGAACCAATTAAAAGAAATGTTTCGAAAGCTGACAGGTCGAAAGCATTGATAGTTGTAGGGTCTGCAGAGAACTCGAAGGCAGACGGCGGCTTCGTTGGAATGAACTCCGCCTTCTTTACCGCTTCCTTCACTGCTTCCGGCAGCTGAGGGCGGAGCAGGGATGACTCGACGCTGCTCTTCCCTTCTTGCAACTCGCGGACCTGTCACGCAACAAAGAAATTATACACAGTGTGAGTAACATCACAAGAAGAAATATAAAGTGAACCCTGACCTTATGTTGATAGTAAGCATTGTACGGATCTGTTGGGCTAAGGAAGTTGAAGCGAGGATTCCCAGACTCTCTCTCACGAATTCTGTTCTCAAAGTCAATGCCATTGCGGGCGACGAAGCCGGCAGTTTTGTCGACGATTGCTTAAATAAAATGCAACCATACATACACGAAAAGGGCACCGTCACAAGCAACATCCACTAAGAATACGTGATTAAAGGACGATAAGATGCAATTGCAAAGGGTTAAACCAACTTCGGATCTCCGGCGGGGGATAAATGAGCCCGATAACTTGCCGCCCACTCAAGGATGGCTCATTGTTCATAGAATCTTCCTCTCTGCCTGAGACGCCTCCGGTTGACACGGCCGTTACGGGTGGCATGGCTACAATTTAACACTTAAAAATTATAACAAATACGAGAAAAATGCAACACCGATATCTTCATACTATTTTTAAACATAAATAAACAGGTCTTTCGAATTCGACCTAGACCACAAGCTACAAATAAGTTGCTAAAATCTACAGTAATCAATCGACAATTCTTGGCACTTTGCCAAGTTAAAGCAACTATACTACATACTACAAACAGTTGCGCACCAAAAAAATGCTACGGTTTCTTCCTGCTGTTTTTGATATTTTTTCATGGTATTTGATGATTATTATAGGTTATATGCCGTCGAATGAAGAGGTACGAGAAAGACGCCGCGAAGCGAACCGCCGTTCTCGCGAGAGGAAAAAGGAGAAGTTATGGGCTGAGTGGCGTGAAATTGAGAGGACGCGAAAGGAAAACAGCCGTGAGCTGAGCTTGGGTTAGTCAGTCTCTGACACATTGGCCCCTAACGGATACTGAAGAAACTGTTATTTCAGTCAGTGAAGGTGGTTCATCGAGTCCTCCAAATGGTTCCGTTGCGACTGAGGACCAGGACGACGTGGAAAGGTTGGCTTTTCATTAAGGATAGATTTTGATAAGTCTGAGCCGAGTTACAACTTCATTTTTATAAGTTGTGTATTCAGAAAACGGGCAGAACAACGCGTCTTGGAGCGTGATCGACGGGAGCAGCGCGCTTCTATGGTTGCCGCTCTTGCAGTTGCGAAGGAACGAGAAGAGAAAGAAAAGGCACGTTTCATTTTGCTGGTCGAATTGTTCGCTTTTGTTATTCCTTCGATTGTAATCCAAATGAAGTTCAGTAAACATTGTGTCCTTCCTGAGGGAAGGGTTGTATTCACTATCTACATAAAAGTGAATTCAGCAACGCTTGGCAGAGGAGGCTCGAAAGCAAAGGCTGGAAGAACGGAAACGGCGACTAGGTGAAAGCCAGTCGCCCGAGCCATCAAATGGAACAAGTTAGGCTTGCATTTTGGTTACGGACAATGTATTTTATGTTCTTTCCAGTCGATGAAGCTTCCTCTTCGAAGACTCCTAAAGTGCCCGCTTCTCCCAAGAAGTCTCGTCAGATGTCCGTAGTATGCCATTCCTCACGGGCTGCCACCGAAGCTAGGAAGTACTGCTTGAAAGGGTACCCTAGCCATGATGTTATTTGTTCTTTCTTTCCAGAGGAAGAGCAGTGCAAGTGAAGCAGACCCTCTCTTCCTCTGCTTCTCTTCCCCGCCGGGTTCGTCCTTCTGCACGCGCAGTCGATAGGAGTCGGTCTGTCATGATCAGTACCACTCCCACGACATCTCTAGCTTCTCCAAGAAAGAAGACCAACAAACCCTCTCCAATGAAGACTCGTGGTCTTCAGAAGAAAACGTCAGCATCTTTCTCAGAGAAATTTTTCCTTTTTTGATTATTACGGAATGATTTTATGCAGATGTTCCGAGTAAAAAAAATCTTTTTGTTATTTTAACGTTTTATTTTGAGATTTGGGAAAGTTTTAAAAGTTTTGGAATGAAAAGATGTTGTATTTACCATATGTGCTTCGAATCACTGCGAGAAGTGAGCTGTACAGGGCGCTAGAAAACGCGGAGACGAAGAAGCGCTGTGCTCTCTGTCGAATGGCAAGCGGAAAGCTCTTCTCTTGTGGCGAGTGCCGCTCTAACTGTCAGTCCTTTTTACTCATAAATAGATAGGCTTACTTGCTTTTAATTTTTTTGTTCTTTAGATCACCTTGTGAAATGCCTCCTTTATTCGGAAGAAGTGGCAGCAACAATCGAAGCCAGCCGGGGGCGCCAGTGGAAGTGTCCCCGCTGTGTCCACTGTCTTCTCTGTGGTCTGCCCTTTATCCCCTCCTCTTACCTTAAGCTCTCAATTCCATTCTTTAAATTGTGTAAAACTTTTAGGTGAATTTATCGCTGACCCAACGAATGTCGAGTGTGCTAAATGCGGCCTTGTGATTCATGGCCAATGCAACCACAAAGGGGACCATTACGTTAGCCTCTTTCAGTCCTTTTCCTATTTTTATGTTCTGTGAAATATCATTGATCGTATGCTTCCTCTACAGATTAACGATCAATCACTATGTAAAATTTGCGCCCCAAAGTCACCGCAGAAGGACGGGAAATCGAAGAGTGAGGAAGTGAAGAGTGAATCGAAGACTTCCCAGAAGACTCCAATCAGGCGAGGCCGGAAGTCTAAGGTTGGTAGTTTCTTTTTCTTGTATGATCCATGCTCATTCTGTCTGTATCTCAGGCAGTCGGATGGTTTGTCGAGCCAAACGAATCAACTCGTCACATTATCGAAGAGCGGAACGAGCTCTATAATCAAGTCTTGGATTCCGTCAAAGCCGGGTAAATGCTAATACTAAAGTAACAAGTGCTTTAGCACCATTATAAGATTCTGTCATAACTGGAAGTTCTGCTATGAGTTGTGACGGTGGTCTTTCTGCAGAATGGAAAACGGCAGTAACTCTCCTCGTCGGAAGAACTCTTCCCGCTCTCCTGACAAGAAGGAGAAATCACGGCCAATCTCACTACAAGCAGATATCGATCTGTATGAGGAAGCCAAGAGAGCACTGGCGGAGGAGAGAGGAGAGACAAGTCAGAGACATGGAAGAGTCAAGGTAGTTGAAGAAGAGAGTATCTACTGAAGAAGAGAATCCGTTTTGTAGACGGAGTCATTCTCTAGCGACAAGGGCCTCGTGTCCAAGGAGGGAGAGTCGAAGCCAGCGCAGTGGATCTACGTGGGTTGCCGTCGCGATAAGATGCTGTCTGTGTACTCAGCCAAGCAGTTCCACCCTGACATCGCTTCCTCTCCTCGCATCTTGATCTGCCCCTTCTGTCTAAGGGCCAATCATGATCTCAACTCCTTCAACGTTCATCAGGTATCTTATCGCATCCTTGTGATCTCTGGGTCTGAAAGGGAATGCTTATTATTGCAGAGAGAATGCACATGGCGCTATCCTCCTGGCGACGAAATTTACCGGGACAATGGCACTTCATTTTTCGAGGTGGATGGGTCAAAGGAGAAGGTCAATCAATATACAACTCTTGCCAAGGGAAGATGTTTGATCTCTCCATTATACTTCAGAACTATTGCCAAAGAGTTTGCCAGCTTGGCAAGTTATTCATTTCCTCGAAGACGCTAATAAATGAAGTGGAGACCTTCCTCTTCTACATTCTCACCGAACACACCGATGACGGAATGGAGTTTGTCGGCTATTTCTCCAAGGTGCGCCTGTTGCTGCATTTCTCATTAATCCCATTACGTGGATCCCATGATAATTACAACTAATTAATATTCGCAGGAGAAGAACCCAAGCAAGAACAACAACCTCAGCTGCCTTCTCACTCTACCGAATGCTCAGAGATCGGGATACGGAAGACTTCTCATCGACCTCAGTTAGGGAATTTCACCATTATACTTTGTCACTCCACTCGTGGTTCACTTCACAGGCTACCAACTCTCGAGGGTAGAGAGGAAGATTGGTTCTCCAGAACATCCCCTCTCTGATCTGGGCCTCCTTGCGTACCGCGGTTTTTGGAGATCTGCCATTCTTTGTCATCTACGGTATTTATTTTCCACGTTAATTATTTTTGTGTTACTGATTAAATGATTTCATTATTCATGTGTTTTTTAAGGGTAATAAGTTTGTCGAAGTAGTTTAAACGTTATAATGCCTGATGTGTTTCTTCGTGGTTTCAGTTCTCTTCGCGGTGTCTGCTCCACTTCAGTGAAGCAGATGAGTCTGGCCACTCGCATTTCCCCCGCTGACATTATCAGTCAACTTCATCGGGATGGCCTCCTTCACTATCGTGACGGAGTCTACTATGTCAATGCCGAGGTACTTTATTATTCTAATCAAAATAAAATAAATAATCGCTCATACTCTATAATTTAGGTGTTGTATTTTTCTTTAAAAAAAAAATAGTATATGAAAGGTGATTGCAGAGACGAGCATACCGCATGCCCCTGTGTGCTAGTCGTCGTCGTACGATAGACAGTTCTCGGCTGGTGTGGCAACCCTCTTTCGATGTCAAGGAGTTCGATCCGAGCAAACTCAATTATTACGTGTAAAACTAATTAAATGATGTCGATTGTACTTGATGTAACAGACATATCCCTCTTTCTTTCTTTCTCCCACTCTTTTGCCCAGCCTTTACTTAAATATTCTAAACATCTTGAAGTTTAATGGCTCTACCGTATGGGTTGTAGTGATGAGGCACGACAGCTTCTAGGCAGTTCAACATTTGTTACGGTTCTTTTTAATATTCCTGTCCTGTTTTTAATTGTTGTTTTATTTTCATTCCAGTTTTATTATTAATAAATACCTCATCACATTTCATTTTCATGAAGCTGCAAATAAATAATAAGTAAATGATTTTATGCGTCCAACTGTTGAAGATGTTTCTATGTCCAACGTTTCGGCCTACTTTAATTGTGTCGAATTGTTGTCAGTGCCGACCTTCACGTTCTAACTTCGATTCACTCGCGATCTTTTAATCCCTTCTTGTTTTCTGTACTCGGTCTACTACTCTTGCCGATCATTTTTCTACGCGATTAGATTAAATGAGGCAGCCTGCTTGCAGATTTTATGGATTGTTGGGCTTATGTAATTATTACTGGATATCTGATATGATAGCTTACAATTAGCATTAGTAGGGGATGGACAGTCAAAGCTCTTCTAGGAAGCAATGAACGACTGAAAGGCTCTCGCCTCGCGCTTCCTCATGCATGGGGAAATATGCTTTCCCCAAGCGTGCCTGGCAGCAGCACTCTCTCTCTCTCTCTCTCTCTCTCTCTCTCTCGCTCTCTCCCTTTCTACTTCTCTCTCTCTTTCTCTCTCTCTCTCTCTCTCTCTCTTTCTCTCTCGTATTTCTCCCTATCCTCCTCCACAGCTCATCTCATAACAGCCCTCCGATCATTGGTTCGCTGCTTAGCAACATGGAACCCCTTGGTGTGTTCCTGTACAGTTCCTTGCTTGTGCCGTGCCCTATCGAATGAACACTAACTGTTACACTCGACTGCATTCGATCATTGCCTGTCATTAGTGTTTGCCTTTCTCTGTTCTCGCCATTGCATTCTCTCTGATATGTTGAGATTACAAGCGGTTGAACAGCTAGTGAATGTCAATCATGTTCAGGGATGGAAGCGTCTGGCAGTGGAATTGCAGAGAAGGAAGATGAGCAGGAGGAGTGCTCTCTGCTTGGCCTGCCGAGTGAGCTCGTCGTGGCCATTCTCTGCCTGGTGCCATCTCAAGATGTTCTCTGTCGCTTTGGCCGAGCTTCACGAGCTTGCCATCAAATCGTCGTCAATAACTTCCCATGGAAGCAGCGTCTTTTGGTGGGACAACCTTTTTTTTATCGCGTGTTTTCCTATTATTTTATTTTCCTATTACTCTTCGTGCCACTTCCACCTTAAGAAAGTATATTCTTCGTTGAATGCATTTGTTTATTGAACAAATATGGTTCTTTCGGTGCAGCTGAAGAAGATAAGACTTCATGAATCTGAGACCTCATCCACCCGCTTTAATGCAATGAAAGTTGCCGTCTCTGCTGACCTGGCAGAGAGACGTTTTCAGAAATTGCAACAGCACAGTGGGTCAGTGTGAGAGAGAGAGAACGAGAGAGGAGAGAGAGAACCAGAGAGGAGAGAGAGAACGAGAGAGGAGAGAGAGAACGAGAGAGGAGAGAGAGAGAGAGAGAACGAGAGAGGAGAGAGAGAACAGGAGATGTAAGAAGACTTCTTCAGCTTGACCCTGAATGCGCACCAGGGCACAGTGAATGCGATGCGTCAGTTCCGCGGCCCTTCCGGAGAGCGTCGCTGTCTGACTGCGAGTCGAGATCGCCAGATCACTCTCTGGGACTTTGACCGACTCATCGCCGAGAAGGTTCAAACAGTTTATTCCTTTTCCACTTTGTGTTCTCTGCGTCTCTCTCTCTCTCTCTCTCACTGTCCTTCTCCTGTCTCCCTTCGCTCTCTCTTTCTCTACCTCTTGTGCCAAATAAGTTTCCTATCAGAGCGATGGCGTACCTACAAATGGCATTGGCACTCGACCTGAGTCACTGTCATTGATGAATATTAACGACGCCCACAACGTCCGTTTTTATCTTTCTTTAATCTTTAAAAATTTTTTTTAGCATAGTAGGTGTTGTTTTAGCATTGTGGTGAAGACTATGATTGTTTTCTAATCTAGAAAATTTGTTTTCTACCATAACCCTTTAGCAGGGTTGGATCTGGCAAGTGACAACTCCGTCTTCCTCTTCTAATTTCTTCTCATGTGGCTGGGACTACACAGTGAAGCAATGGAAGCTCACTCCTGATTCCTGCGAGGTTTTGTCTTTCTGCGAAATTTAAGTTTACGTCGTAACACATTTTTGCTTTCCGTTTCGTTATGTTCATCTTTATTCGCAGCATATGACTTGCTGTAGGAGTTGGGCCGAATAAATCTGGGAGCCGCAGTGGTTGGACTGGAGTGGCTGGACGGGGACGAAGAGGGAGGGCCTGGCCACCATCTCCTCGTCGCTTCTTCTTTCGCTCAGAGAGTCTGCATTCTCGATGTCCGCCAACGACCCGCTGACCACTTCCAGCTGGAAGTCGTGGCAGAACACAAGAAACATCGGAGTGCTGCCATTGGACTCTGTGTCAAGGTCCTCTCTTCCTTTTCTTTTCGCGATCCGTTCATTCTGTCTACCATTCTTCTCTCTACCGTTCTCCTTTCAGAATATTTAAATGGTTCCGTTGATACAAGCTTATGAAAACTGAAGATATGAATGATTCTTTGTATCTCTTATCTTACGTATTGTTTTGGACAATGATACCAGTGATTGGATCCATCAGTTACTTATGATTATCTCCAGGGAAATTATGTGTATTCCTCTGGCGAGGATCGGCGGGTTATATTAGCTGATGTTCGCAAGCTTCGCGATTCCATCGCCGAGATTTCTCTACAGGAAAATTCTCAACAAAGTCAGATCATATTTTATACTGTTTTCGTCCACATTTGACTCATTCGCAATCTGGAGACGTTTGAAACTACTCAGATGTTATTGTTATTAATTATTTAAAGTTTGTAAATGTAAAATAAATGTGCAGGTATCCTGGAGATGGGTACTGTAAAAGAGGCTCGGCTGCCCAGTGGATATGCACAGCCTCTCAGCGTTGCCGGCAGTTCTCTGGTGGCCGGTACTAACACAGGCCAAATTGTATTCCTCCACCCTGACAATCTCTCGGTTAGAAAACTACTGTTTCTAAAACATTGGCAAGTGAAACTCTTTGTTCTTATCCACATAATTGTATATATTGTTAATTTAAAGAAGAAGAAAGCGTTCTTTTGTAGTTTAACATAAATGGTAATGAGTGAGTGTGCCTTGCTTGCAGTTGTTTGGCTCGTACAGCGTTCGCGAGGTGCGCGGAGAGTCGGCTTTGCTGCGGCAGAATGCGCAGGACCCGGTGAGGGCGATGGTCGCCACTCAAGGGGCAGTCATCTCTCTCTCCAAGTATGGATTCATGGATGTCAGTCAACACTTCTCCTTCGAGTCTTAGATTGCGGCACTGGATAATGCATATGCAAATTCCGTAACTTATTTTGTTGTATAAATGATTACGACTAATATTGAAGGCCTTCTCATACGGCACGACCCCATCTCCCCTGATGCCGCCCATCAACTTTGGTGGAGAGCCCACCCGACTCGACTATTCACATGGGGATATTGCTGTGGCTCTCGGGGATGGCAGAGTCATCCTCTGGCCCACCGACACTGCTCAGGTCTTGAACTGAACTCTCTCCTTCTCTCTCTGTCTCTCTCTCTCTCTCCAATTTACCGGCTTATCACTTTCCGGGTACTATATCTCTCTCTCTCGTTATAATTTTTCCCCTCTCTCCTTCCATCATTGCGTTGTGTTTAGTTTTGTAAATAGATTTTTTTACATATGTCGTGTAGATATATTCTATACTATATACCCGCTTCTAGCACATGGGGTAGGATTTCTAAATTTCCAGATATTTTACAAATTATTTCTTTTTCGTTCAGCATTAAGAATTCGATGAATCTCAGTTGAATACCACTTTCAGCTTTACTTACTCTTTCGGCATTTCTCTTTATATGCAAAATTGCGCTAAGTAATCTGAAATCAGGATTTGCATATAATAAATGCATTTGACAATAAAACTGATTCGCAAAAGTGTTACCGGTAGGGAAACATGGAGATGTCTATTGGCACATTTTAGAAAGTCTAGGAGCAGTTTGCTGCAAACGAACTCAAATATTAAAATTAGTTGCGAATAAGGAATGCGGGAAATGCAATCTAGCGGATGAGAGACTGGGGAGGGATAAGAGGAGAGGGAAATAGTAGAAACTGTCTTAACCATATCTCACCACATGGGTCTAACTGAACCATAGTTTCTAAAGGACATTCCATATAGGTAAGTGAGAGAGAACGGGGAGAGATAAATAAATATGGCAGTTAAATAGCAGCATGGAATCCCGCTCTCTGTGTAATTCGAGCAAGCTAAAATTACAAAGAGAGCGCGACTTAACAAAGTTCGCATTCTGCTCGTATCTCTTATTCTCCTTCTCCTTCCTGTCTATGCATCTCTTTCGATCTCCCACCAGCCAGTGAGATATTGGGAAGGGAATGCAGTCGGCAAGCTGAGATAGAGAAAGCAAACAATAATGGTTTGTGACTCCAGGAGTGTTGAGCCACTGCCACGCTGCAAACTGACATAACCGAGTATGGCAAAGGAGAAGAGAGAGAGAGACGGAGAGAGAAAGAGAGAGAGAGAGGGAGACAGAGAGAGGAGAGTTGATCTGAACAATGCATGTGAAAGCGCAAAGGGGCAAACTAATATGTAGAAGGGCAATGACAGAGAGACAATATTCGGCAAGTGTGTGCGTTTTAAAAGAAGATTGATCTGGAAGAGTTGTGAGAAATGAAGACTATGGGAGACCACAAGAAAGAGCTTGAAAGGCCAGCATTTTATGAGGCTTTTACAATTATTTGGATGATGAAAGCAAAGAATGGTAGAGAATGGAAAGAGAGAGAAAGCTGTGACCGGGCAAAGAAAAGGCCGCTGAGAAGGCATCGGAGTCATGGAAAGAAGAGACAAGGCAGTCATGGAAGTCCACTAGCGCTCTTCTAAAGTAGCGAGAAGAGGGGCAGAGAAGCAGACAGAGAGAGGGAGAGAGAGAGAGAGCGAGCTATGAGTTGTACTGGCCACGCCAGTCACACGCCGTGTCGCAGGCAACGATTCCATCCAGGTGGAGAGAACCGATCGGAGCCGCCGCTGCCTTCCCATTCTTACGCACTCGGCGACTGCGATGACGGAGCTGCTGCTTCGACGGGCCATATCTGAAGAGTCTCTCTCTCTGTCTCTCTCTGTCTCTGTCTGTCTCTCTCTGTTTCTGTCTGCCTCTCTCTCTCCCTGTCTGTCTGTCTCTCTCCTCTCTCTCTCTCTCTCTCTCTCTCTTCTCTCTCTCTCTCCTCTCACTCTGTGTCTCTATCTGTCTGTCTGCCTCTCTCTCTCCCTGTCTGTCTGTCTTTCTTTCTCTTTCTCTCTCTGGCTCAAACGCACTGTCTCTCGCGTCGTTCGAGAGTGAAGTAGAATGCATAAGTCCGATCCTGTCGATACCAGGGTCGGAGAGATCGGCAGCCTTCGGTCTCCTTGGCGAAGACGTGCTTGTTCATGACACAGAAGCCGCCTTCCCCCAGAAGGCACTCGTACGCGCGTAGTCTTAACAAGTAGAACTATTTTGTCATCATCATTACTCTATTAATTCCACTTAATCATCCCAGTCAATCTGACTAAATGTTTATCATTGGCCAGACACTCTGATGCATCATCGTCCAATCATGCGCTTTTTGCTTCTCCCCGAGAGATCGCCTGCTTTGATTTCTCCAGATCAGCTATCGAAGAGGTTCTCGATATCCCTTCCGTGCTCGCTTCTCTCAACTGTTCAACGCGTCTCTCTATCTACATATCAGTGCAGGAAATCTCGGCTGCCCGGCAATGCTCAAGAGAAGCCGAGGGATAGAAAGGGGAGGAGACGGAAAGAACCAGACAGATCGAGGGAGCGAGAGAAGGAGAGAGAGAGCTAGAGAGAGAGAGAGAGAGAGAAAGAGAGAGAGAGAGGGAAAGAGAGAGAGAGAGAAGAGAGAGAGAGAGAGAGAGAGAGAGAGAGCAAGAGACTCTAAATCGAGACCGTAGCCTTTCATCTGATCTGCAGAATATAGTCGTCGTTTCATTCGTTTTCATCATTGCAAGCTTTCATTGCACTCTTCCCTTGTCCGATTGTAAAGATTCCGTTTGTCAGAACTCCAGTGAACACTCCTTTCAATCGAACACAATTAGCTTAACAATAGCTGATTGCTATGATTGAATGAAGTACGGAGATTGAAGAATGAGAGGACGGGAAAGAAAGATAAAAACAAGGAACAGAAAACGCCTAGCCTGTGAATTCTCTCCGGGATTGCTCTTCATCTTACTCTCTTGAAAAATCTAACGTACGAAAAAAGAAAAGTGGCGCATAAAAATAACACGAGCGGCATCGCGTGAGGGATGATTGAAATAATGGTGGAGAGAAGGGGAGAGAAGAAGAGAGAGAGAAAGGTGGATAGAGAGGGAGAGAAAGAAAGACAGAGAGAGAATAAAGATAGAGGAAGGAATGGAAAAAGTGTATAAGACTGAAGTAATAGATGCGTGAGAGGGAATACTCATGCACAAAGTTATCAAATTTTTGGAGAAAAGATTCGATTCAGAAAATTCTGTGTTTTGCCCAAACTGCAAAATGGAATTGTAAATTACGAAATGGCCAACATAAAGAATTATGTAGAGCGAAAATGATGAGGGAGAAGAGCGAGAGAGTGTATGAGTGAGAGAGAGAGAGGTAGAAATAAGGAGAAGGAATATAAAGAGAGAGAGAGAGAGAGAGAGAGAGAGAGAGTGAGAGAGAGAGAGGGAGAGAGAGAAATAGAAAGAGAATGGGAGAGCGAGAAGGAGGCAGAGAGAGCAAATGAAGAATGTGAGAAACATAAAGGGTGGAAGAGACTGACAGAGACAAAGGGGGAAATAGACGAAGAAGTCGAGGTAGTGAGGAAAAGTCCATCCAATCGGGCTGATCAGACGTAAGAAGTCAAACAGATTTGTGGTTGGACGCTATGCAAACTTGGTTATCACACGCATTCCTACTCACACTTTCAACCACTTCTTTCCATTCCTCTCTCTCTCACTTTGTCTCTCTTGCTGTCCCTCTGCTCAAAATTAGAACACTTTTAGTTGTCTTTGCACCACCTTGAATTCCTTCTCTCTCTATCTCTCTTTCTTCTCAATCTTATCCTCTATCTTCTCACTCCTCCTCTTTCTCTTATCCTCTGTCTTCTCTCTCTCGTTATCTCTCTCTCTCTCTCTCTCCTCTCCTTCTTATCCTCTGACTTCTCACTACTTCTCCGACATCTCTCCAGTCAACACTCGCACATGCTTTGTCAACAGTTCTGTACACAGAGTGAATCAGATGTCGATATCGAAATGAACTCGGAATTCTATTAATATTCTCTCTCCGAATGCTGGAAGATTAGATTGCGGAACTCTTCTAGCATTCAGGGTAAGAATAATAGAAGAAGAAAATGACAATTCTTTTTTTGGAATTGGCGCATTCTTTGTTATCAGTTGAGAATTGTTGGCAATTCAGCACTTTTCTTCTTCCTCTCTTGGCAGGCCGGGAAAGGTTTCGGCCACACAAGCTGATAAGAAAAGACCCAGAGGCTTTCGCAACACCCCGAAAGACTGCGAAAAGCTGCCAGGAGAGCCATATCATAAATACTCAACTTCTCTTTCTTTCTCTGTCTGGAAATCTCCCGCTATCGTGATCTCTTGCTACTGTCTCTCTCATTCTATTACAGCTACAACGCTAATCACAATCATTCTTATCAAAATGGACTTTGTTTACACCCTCCATCAAGAAAATTCATGGTGTTTTGTCTCGTGAAGTCGTTTAATTTGCTGGTAAGAACTGAAGAGGAGCGGGAGGGCTTGAGCGTGGGAAGAAACGAAAACACTTCATTCCCTGGCTAAATGTTCTCGGAAAGTGACAACGATGAATAAGAGAACTGATTCAGAAATACGAAAGAGGAGAACCATGGATTCAGTGCGTCCTTTTTATGCAAAAGAAGAACAAGATGAGGCAGCAGAGAAATGTGGCAAGTGGATCGGAATTGCAATGAGAACGCGAATCAGCACCGATTTAGAGAAACAGACATGAGAGAGAGGGAGAGAGAAAGATGGAGAGAGAGAGAGGGAGAGAGAGAGGGAGAGAATGATGGATACAGAAAGAGAGAAGAGAGAGAGAGAGAGAGAGAGAGAGAGAGCGAGACATGGAAAGGAACATGGGAAATGATAGAGAAGGAGAGAAAAATATTGTCTCTCTTGCTCAATTATTGTAAGGACAGAAAACGATGATGGCACAAATATTACCAAGATAAATCTGTGAGAGAATCGCAAGAAAGAAGCGTCAGGCATACTTCTCCGTGTCTTTCTTCAAGCGTTGCCTGGCATTCATTTATATGTCTTTCTCCATCTCTCTCATTCTCTTCATTCAAAGTTAGCAACCATCACACGTCCCACTGTGCTTCCAGGTCTGGCAAATCTAGTGGAAACCACATCAACATGAATCATTCCTTATAGCAGAAGACAGAGTGAAATATGAGAGAGAGGACAGAGAGTGAGAACTAAAGAGAGACAGAGAGACTAACTTGACTTTCTTCTCACTGAGCTTGAAGGTGTATTGCATGCAACTAGTAGAGTTCAGCTCGAATTCATCCGTCTTCACGAACAACTTCGGTGCCAAGAGAGAGATGGCGTACTCCACGTGAGCAGAGGCCGACGACGGAATCTGAGCACCATTCAACACTCAAACATTCCGCTTTCTTCTATTCATTTAAAAGCTGTTTTATAGTTTTTTTCATGACAAAAGAAATATCTTATCGGTGGAGAGCAGGAGAGAGGACAAAAGGAACATAAAAAAGATGAGATGTGGAAATAAACAGAGAAAGTAGGGGGTTAAAATAGGGATTGATCGCAAAATTGACCATAGTTCATCCTGGAGCAAGTCTGTGATCATTTGTAAATTAAAAGAAAATAATATCTCATTCCCTTTGTTATCACCCCATAGCCGCAAATACAGAGTTGTGTGTGTGTGATTGCAAGGAAGAAGAACGCAGACCTCAGTTACTGGAGCACCTTCAGAGATCTGAGAGATCAAGAAAGGAGCTGCGAGGAGATGAAGCATTCTCAGAAGAAGAGTAGGCATCTCCTGGAAATAATGATACAAGATGATCTACAGAGCTCACACTTGATCTACGCAATGGAGATAGGGGGGAAAGTGCATATAGTAAGAGGCTCGGGAATGCCGAGGGGAGCTCCTCGAGCTGCCACTCTCTCTCCTCCTCTCTCTCTTGCCTCCCCAGCGCCTTTTCTTCCCGCATTCTCTCACCCCCTTCCCCTTTCCCCAACAACATTTGTAGACTCCGCCCTCTAGCAGGAGTGCTGACTGCTTCCCTCCAAACAATAGTAACTCCTCTGCGGAAAGTGAGCGTACTGTAGGAACGGTAGCAACCTGTATTGTTCCTGCAGTGCCAGAGACTGTCAATTGTAGAGGGAGAGAGTGGGGGCAGAGAAAGAGAGAAAGAGACGAGACCGACTGAGCACACGGCAATGGATCACCACTTCAAGGCAGAGACTTCCATTATCTTTTGCTATTCCCTTCATCCAAATACGGTAGACCACAGACTCTACCAATGACAACGAATGCCATCTGTTATGCAACTTCCATTTTTTCTCGAACAAAAAAAAAACCAAAAAAAAAAAAGTTCTTGTTATTATTTATTTTTGGACCATGTTTTTATCTTCCACCTTGTAGAATAAAATGTTTAAAAAAAACTTGTTCTAAAGGAAATTCTTCTGAGCCGAGCCGCTAACAGTTGAAAAGCACTATACATTTCACTCTCAAATCACAAATAAATCTCTCTTGGAAAACCGAGCTAACAAAAAAAATTCTTACTCTCGAATTCTTACTCTTATTGTTAGTCACCACAGTTATGAACATCGCTTTACTTCCTTTCCTGTTCCGTTCATTTTGTGCCCGCTTTCTCTCGTTCCTTCACTCGTTATCCACATCTCTTTTATTCTCTGCCTCCCTCATTGCCTCTCTCTCATATACCTTTTCAACCCTCAATATATGCCTCTCTCTCTTCGCTTCTCTCTCTCTCTAATCTACACCTCTCTCCACCTCTTCTTTTCCTTTTGCCGCTCTCTCTCACTCTCTCACTTCCTTTCACCAGCAGTGCTGTCTCTGCCCTGTCTCTCGTGTTCTTGTGTTGACCTCTGGTCCTTTCTTAACACGCTGCATCCACGGGAAAACATCGGGTGAACTTAAGCTCACCGTTCTCCTTATTACTTTAAGTAGAATAAAAAAGTGTATCATAAAATAAACTATAAACAGCTGCAAAATGGCTAGTAGTAGATTTGTTTCTCGGTGCTAAAAATTAAATGGCATACGCAATGTGGTAGGAGCACGAGAGAAAAGAAGAGAGCAGGAGGGGTGAGAAAGAGAAGTGTGACGAGAGAGAGATAGAGAGAGAGAGGGGGAGGTAAAGAGAGATGGAGCGAGACAAGAGATCGTAAGTGATTCGCACAATGCACATTCTCTCTATCACTGCAGTCTCCACCCTGCACATTCTCTTTCTTTTACTCCCTATCAGCGTGTCCTGATCAGGGAGCCCAACCACTCGCCAGCGGCTCTTTCTCTCTTTCAAGCACTCTCTCTCTCTCTCTCTCTCTCTCTCTTTCTCTCTCTTCTCAGTCATCCTTTTCATAATCGCTTCCCCCGAACAGTCTCTCGCTTGTGTTGTTGTCTCTTCCTTCATCATCAGATCTGCACTTCCCACAGGGTTCTAAGTTGTTCTGGTGCCTTCCCCTTTCACTTCACTTTCCTTTAGCACATTTCGTTCGTCAAGCTTGCAAAATGGTTACATTCACCCTTTTAAGACATAAGAATGCCACGAGCCCTTAAATCCGATGAGGGCGTGAGGTGTGAAAGTGATTTGAGTGATAACTCGGAAGCTTCACTCTTCCTTCTATTCTTTCTTTTGTGTCGATTTGTCTTGCTTCCTAATCTCTCTCTCTCTTTCTCTTTCTCTTTCTCTCTCTCTCTTTCTTTCTCTGTGTTTCCCTCTCCCTTTCCTTCTACCTTTCTCTCCATTCTCTCCATGCTCCACTGCCTTCACGACCCTCGTTCCTCAACCCTCCTTAATGCCATCCACTTCAATGCTATGGCAGCCGTTCTTGCGGCGTTGGAACCACCGAAAACACTTTGTTTCCCTTTTCAAGGGTTTCCTCCTTTCTCTCTCTCCGTTTCCTTTTCGGCATTTCACTTTAATTTGAGTATGAATAGAAGGAATCGGAACGTGTTTTTTCTCTCTTTCTCTCTTTCTCAGTCTTTGTCTCTGTCTCACTCATTTCTCTCTACCTTTCTGTCTATCTCTCGGCCTCTCTCTCTTTCTCGCTCTCTCTATCTGTTCCAAGTTTCCAAAAACATTTCAATGTCCTCTGCTCCCTAGCATGGAGACAGTCGATGACATCGCATAAGAAGTCATCAATATGCCCACAGAATGTTCCATTCACTTCCTCCGTATCTCTTTCTCTCTCTTACTCTTTATTTCACTCGCTTTTTCTTCCATTTGCCTTTTGCCTCTCTAATTTAGTCTCTGCGTGCTAAACTAAGTGGCCTCCAGAGTCAGGTAACGTCGTTTCCTCCCACTAGCTTCTCCGTTTCTCGTCCACTTTCTCTTCGTCTATTTCCCTCTGCCTTTCTTTGTCTCGCGTCTTGCTTCCTAATCTCTCTCTCTCTCTCTCTCTCTCTCTCTCTCTCTCTCTCTTTCTCACTCTCTTTCCCTTTTCTGTTTTATTTCCTTTCTCTTTTACATATGCTCGTCTGACCCTTCTCCGTTTTATCTCATTCTGTGGTTGAATTGTATTCTCTATCCCACCCCCTCTTCTCGTTGTCTCTCTCCACCCTTCCTCCTATCTCTCTCTCTCTCTCTCTCTCTCTCTCTCTCTCTCTCTTTCTCTCTCTCTTTCTCTTTCTCTTTCTCTCTCTCTATGCCCTGAGGTACTTCATGGAATGAGTGAAGTCCACATGCTTCTCTTCTCCTTCCGATGGAATTCCTCAAAATGTTTGCGAATGCTTCCATGTTTATTGCGAATTTTAATGAACTTCTGAAAGAAATAGTCCATCGTTAAAGAAATAGAGTAGTTGTTAATCTTCCGTCGTGAATACTTTCCGACTTTTTTCTTTTATCGTTACATGAGATTATATTGGATTGGCAGAGGGAGCGGGCGATGTGAACTGGAACTGATGATGAGATGGAGCCAGGGCATAGAGAACACAGAAGTCACAGAGGAAAGATGAGAGGGCGAGCAAAAAATAGAGCGCGAGGTAGAGAGAACAAGAGAAAGAAAGAAGTCTCGAGCGGTCTACATCATAACGAACTTTTTCTGATGCGAGCATGTTTACCACCAGTTCATAGTACATACGAAATGCATCTCTCTCTCTCTCTCTCCCTCTCTCTCTCTCTCTCTCTCTCTCTCTCGTTCTCTCGTTCTCTCTCTCTTTCTCTATTCGTCTCACACACACACTATCTCTATATCAATTTCATCTTTCTTCGATTTCAACAAACTGTTCTGTTACTATAATTTTGTTATATTACGATTATTTGTGTGAATGTATGAGTGCTGTTGATTACTTTGCAGACCAGATGCCGTAACCGGTGGCGGAGGAAAGAGAAGAGCAAAGATGCGTAAAGTGACAGTGTCCGGAGGGAGTGGAAAGCAGTCGAGAATGTCAGCCAGGCAGCAGCAGATGCATGAGATCGACCTGGAGAAGTACTACCAGGCCATGGAGAAGGGGCACAAGGTACTCTTCTTTTCCTTCCCTGTAAGAGAAGAGTCATTCGACAAGCGATGAAAGGGGATCCTTGAAGGAAGTGAATGGCGAGAAGCGATATTCCTCTGTCATTTCGCTTATAAATGCGGCGAAATGGTAGCCCGTGACTGAAGTGAATTCTTCACCAGTCTCCAAATTTATTAACTTTTTTTTCTATTCTTTCTCTCCCGCTCTGTGACTCTCTCTCTCTCTCTCTCTCTCTCTCCCTCTCTCGCTCTCTTTCGTTATCTTTCTCTCTTGGTGTCCGAGGGCAGTATGTATGTGCAATTCCAACTTACCAAAAGGCATATAATATTTCTGTTTCCCTCGACACAATATCTAAGTGTCAAAAAATAGTAAAATGTACAACAATGTTGAAATTTGAGTATAGTTGGTTCTTCCACTGAAATAGAGAAGAGAAGGAAGTGTCTGTTTGTGAGGTGTGGCGCCTCCTCTTCGGGAAGAAGCTGGACATGACTCCGAAGCATGTGAGTCTGAATGGAGAGACACGACAGATCTGCCTGAGGAGAGAGGAGACCAGTGGCTCTGCCGGAGTGGCCTCCGCCTCTTTCCGTCTCCCTCCCATGACACTCGATCTGCGATACGTCAGAGAGGCTAGATCTTACTTCATTCCTGTAATACATATATTTTAATATTTAAACGTATTTATCCTACCATGAAATGACACGATGTCTTATATATATCGAGTTGTTTTTTTCTTGCTGAGGTGCAAGGAGGAGTAGAACTCTTTTCTGAGCTCACGTATGAGTGCATCCGTTTGTTCTTCCGGCTGAATCACAATAGTGGATCTCTAAATAGCGTCCATTCTGTTCTTTTTCCATGTGCTATTTCATTCCTGAACAAAAATGTTTGAGGTGCACACTTTGGATTACAAGCTGAAGACCGTGGCGATTGGCGATAAATGGACGAGAGATCGGGTATGCCATGCTTTATCGTAACTGATGGAAGCTATTTGGTGGCTTCAGGGCAAAGTTAAAAGATTAATGTTTCTAAAAATGAAGTAACTTGCGCAGGATTTGCGGAGCGTGGAGCCTTCTCATGTGCTGACCATCGCACACGGACACTCTTTCAACCTCAACTACTGCATTTTCATTTGTCAGTCAAAAACGCCATTGTATTTCCTTTATTTTCTAATGATTATACTGATTTTTTTTGCCTATTACTATATGTTAGGAAAGTGAATGAATACTACAGACTTGAATTGTTTTTTTCAGTCGAGACCCCTGAGGCTGCCCGGATGTGGTGTCTTGGCCTACAGCAACTAGTGGCTGACACCCTCGCCGCCCCCCATACCGTCGTGGTAGACCGGTGGCTGAAGAAGCAGTTCAACACTCTTATCACTCCCACTAATAATAGGCTAGTTTGCATTCCTTCGTTTCCCTCTCACTTGCGGCATTTGCTTTTTCTTATTATTCTTTCTGATTTGTGTAGTGCTTCTCACACTCACTCTGTATTTCCTTCTCACTCTCTATTTCCTTCACTCTCCCACTCTCCTTCTCTCTCTTCTCTCTCCCACTCTCCTTCTCTCTCTCTTCTTCTCTCTCCTTCTCCCTCCCACTCTCCTTCTCTCTCCTGTCTTCCTCGTCTTCTCTCTCCCAATCTCCTTCTCTTCTGTCTTTCTCTCTCTCGTTTTCTCTCCCACTTTTGTCTTTTTCTCATACTCTCCTTCTCTCTCTGTGGTTGATCTCTTTCCTGGTTGAGGATAACAATGAAGCACATGAAGCCGTACGCGCAGACGACCTTGCAGTGCAAAGTGTCCACTCGATTCCTGCAAGACCAGATCAGGGAGCAGATGAACTTCGACGAGTTTTCAGCTGCCACGCGAATTCTCATCGAGAGCACCTCGGTTTTCACATTCACTCCTACACTTTAATTTTTCTTCGATACTCGCTTTTTATGTTAAAAACAAGTTTTGATTTTTTCGTTCTTTTTAGTTAATATTGCCTGCATCTCTCCCTGTTGCGCAAGAAAGATGTTTTTTTTTCTGATTATGAAACTATTTAAATATGATTGCTCAAGACAAAAAGTTTTGTCCATGAAAATATTGATTGTAGATATTCTCGCTGTTTTTCTCAAAGCTGTCAGACGACGGACAGACGGTGACCTTCTCGAACTTCTTGCGCTTCCTGAAGGACATGCAGTCGGATGACATGGCAGACCACTCAGAAAGGGCTGCTGACTTCCTTCGCAGGCAAATGTCTCTTCCATTACGATTTGACTGTGGATCATGATTCTCTTTGAGGTTCCTCAACGAAGGAGAGTCGCGGTCTCATCGGAGTTCCAACTCTCGGCCGACGCTGACTATCTCACAGGTCATTTCTCTCTTTTTGTTTTACGTTTACTTTTTTATTTGTTCATTTTGATAATATAATTTCCATTTCTCAATTTCTCTTCTAGTTCTCCGATTTCCTGTTCTCTCGTGAGAATTCTCTGTGGGATCCGATGAATGACAAAGTCCTGCACGACATGAATCGACCCCTCTCTCACTACTGGATCGCCTCTTCACACAACACGTAAGTCCCTTTCATCTTTTTGATGCTGATAGTTGTGATGCTGTTGTTGGTGTATTTCTGATGTGATAAGTATGAATTGTCCTTGAGATATCTGACTGGCGACCAGCTGCGGAGTGAGAGTTCCCTTGATTCGTACTCCCGCGCACTGTTAATGGGGTGCAGGTGTATAGAACGTTAGTTTTCTTTCTCATTTTGCTCATCATTCTAGTTTTTATTTGATTTATTTATTTAAGTTGACTGCTGGGACGGCGCCCGCAGGTCGGGCACCCAGGAGATCCTCGACATCGTCATCTACCACGGCTACACAATGACATCCAAGCTGCAGCTCCGTGACGTCCTCCAGACCATTCGTCACTACGCCTTCGTGAACAGCGAGTCGGTCTCTTCATCTCTTTCCCTTCTCTCTCTCTCTCTCTCTCTCTCTCTCTCTCTTCTCTCTCTCTCTTTCTCTCTCTCTCTCTCTCTCTCTCTCTCTCTCTCTTCTCTTTCTCAGATTCCCAGTGATTCTCTCGATAGAAGACAACTGCTCAGTGCCTGCTCAGCGGTTGCTGGCAGCTGATATCCGTGAGATTCTCGGCGAATACCTTCTCACGCAGCCGGTTCATTTTCTTTTCTGAGCTTGAATTGGTGGAGTGATCGTTCTTTGTGCTGAAGGTGAGTCGAGAAGAGACTGAACTTCCATCGCCTGCCGCTCTGAAGAGAAAGATTATCATCAAGCACAAGAAGCTTCCAATCGAGAGTGAAGAACTCGCCATTCCTGTCAATGATGACTGTTCGTCTTTTCTGTCTCAATACTCTGTCTAGTCCGGTATCAATTTCTATTTATTTTTAGTCCAAGATACTGATCTTCTCTCTAAAGAGTGTGTCAAACGCGGAATTCTCCATCTGAGGAACAACATCACGAATGTAAGTTTTTTTTTGCTATCTCTATTCCTTTCGTCACAGTTTATTTTCGGAGTGAGTGAGAAAATGTGAACTTTCTTGAGGAGTGGACACCGCATGTCTTTGTTCTCTTCCCGGATCGACTCTGCTACGTCACTGAAGAATGCAATGAAGATGGAGCGAGCATCAAGGCAGAAGACTCTGTTAGCGTATGCGGGGATGATGAGTCACTGGTCAGAAATTTATTTCACTTTCTTTCTTTCTCTCCCTCTCTCTCTCTCTCTCGCCTTATTTCCCTATTTCTCTCTCTTTCCTCTGTCTCTCTCACTCTGTCCTTTCCTCTCTCTCTTCCACATTTTCTCTATCTGTTTATATCACTCTCTATTTCTTTGTTTCTTTCTCCATCTCTCTTTCTGTCTCTCCCTCTCTGTTTCACCCCCTCTTCACATTACTACTCTGAACATGCAAGGAGGAGTCGTTGTCGGGATTCGGAGTGCGTCCAGAAGAGATGCACGTGACTGAAGAGTGGTTCCATGGCAAGGCCGATCGGCAGGTGCTCAGACAGTTTTGATGGTTCCTCCTCCAAGTAGAAGTGTCTGTTAACCCTGTCGCTTCCCGTCCTTCCAGAGTGCAATGGCTCGTCTGCTCGAGCAGAAAGACAATGGCAACGGCGTCTTCCTCGTGCGGGACTCGACGATCTTCATCGGAGATTACTCTCTCTCCTTCTTGCACGACGAACAAGTGTATCATTGTCGGATCAAAACCAAGATGGTTGATGGTCAGTTCTGTATCGTCTTCAAGACTTTGCTTTTTGTTGCATTCAATTCATCTGGTAATTACATCGATGGAGATGCAGACAACCTTCTCTTGCTCGCTGATAACCGATGAATACATTTGAGGAGAGAAGAAGTACTACTTTTTGGAGAATGTTCTGAAGGACACTCTGTACGAGTTGATCTGCCATTACATGAAGAAGCCCCTCACCACCCCCAACTTCTCTACTTCTCTCGTCACTTCGTGCCCGCAACCGCAGCCTTATCTCACTCAACCGTACGTTAAATTGTTTTATAAATTTTTTAACGAAAAATCATTTAATATTTCTTGTATTTTTAGCTATATTCGATGTCATGTCGTTCCAGATGGTTCTCGGCGACCGCGACGAAGGAATCTGCAGAGGAATTGCTTCGGAAGGTCCCTGAAGATGGCGCATTCCTTGTCCGTTATTCCAGCTCAGACAAGAATGTCTTCGTCATTTCTATCCGGTTAGTTTCTCGGTTAATTGGGTAATTCTGATGACTCTTAACCGTTTCCAGAGTGGATGACGAATTCTGGCACTACCGTCTGAAGAAGAACGGCCGAATCTTCGTAGTGAATCAGACTGTCTTCGAGTCGCTCAACCAAATAGTCGATTTCTATTCCAATCGAGACTTTGTTCGCGGCATTTCGCTCAAATATCCGGTACGCCAAATGTTTACAATCTTCTTCCCGTACTTTTAATCGGTCAATCCTACCCTCTAAATTCTTAAGGTGAATGAAGTTGACGTGGAAAAGTTCGCATACGCGTATCCTTCACTGGACGCAGCGGCTGGCTGTTACATGGACATTAACACTGTCAATCAAGAGGTTTAAATGTTTCTCACTTCTTGCTCTTGAGTATCCATTCATGTTTCCTTCGCCCAGTACAAGAAAGTAACTAAGGTGCAAGCCCGCTCTCTTCTTCCCTTCACCGCCAGCGGAGAGGATGATTTGAGTTTCCCAGTCAATGTTGTTATCACTGTCATCAGGAAAGAGAAGCAGCTCTGGAGGGGGAAGTACGATGGAAAGGTAAGACTTTTATTGCCGCCATTCTATGTACATACATTTCGCATCTGCTTACATGACTGAGCTGATTCAGGTTGGTTGGTTCCCGCCAACGTACGTGCAGGAGATTGTGAAGGGCGACGGAAAGGGTATTAACATCATTCATTTTCTTACTATTATTACATTATATCATGAAGTGACACATAATTTAAAGGAAAAAAGAAGAAAACTCTCATGCTGTGCAGAGAATTCGCCGTCGTACGTGACGATCGAGTTGGCGGGGGTGGTGATCGAGAGACTCGGCCAGGGAGAAGTCGACCGTCCCTTCGCCTTCCGCATCTCGCATGCCAATGCCCACTGGAGTGGCCAGACTGCCATTGTCGCTGCCTCCAGTCAGTTTTGGCTTCGTGCCAAATTATCTTTCCTTTCTAACCCTTCTGCCATTGAGGCGTGGAAGAGGCGGATGACTGGCAGAATCAGACGAATGATCTCCTCCGCTCAGTCAATGATAAGATTTCCACTCTGAGATCGAGGGAGAAGAATCTAAGGATTGCTTCAGAACTCTCCAATCTCGTTGTCTACTGTCAGGTACGCATGCGAGTTCCTTCAATTCATTTTCTTCCAATTATTTATTGATGCGCATTTAAGGCCGTCCCGTTCAATCCAGCCAAAGTAGGCGAGGGCTCTTTCTATGAGATGTGTTCCTTCTCGGAGAGTAAACTCGAAAAGCTACTTGAGAAGGTTGTGCAGATTGGTTAGACTTGGTGTTTCTGACGGATTGTTTTGAGGGCCTTGTCATGTTCAACTGCCGCCAACTCTCCCGTGTCTACCCTCAAGGATCGCGAATTACATCTGCAAACTTTTCACCAGTTCCGATGTGGAATGCCGGTTGTCATATGGTTCGTGCCTATTTTGGCATCTCTCACCTCCATCTCTCTCTCTCACACACACTCTCTCTCTCTCTCTCTCTTTCTCTCTCTCACACTCTCTCTCTTTCTATCTCTCTCTTACTCTCACTCCTTCTCTCGCTCTCTCTCTCTCTCTCTCTCTCTCTCTTTCTCTATATCTCACTATTTCTCTCTCTCTCTCTTTCTCTCTCTCTCTCTCTTCTCCAGGTAGCTCTGAACTACCAGACGGGTGACCGTGCGATGCAGCTGAACCAAGGGAAATTCCTGGCGAACGGGCGCTGTGGCTACGTGCTGAAGCCGTCGTACATGCTGGACTCGTCCTTCGACCCGACTCAAGGCAATCGGGTACTCGCTGCCCTCGCCCCCTTCAGAAAAGTTCGCACCGAATAACACGCACATTCCGTATGTAAGAAACACAACTAACACCATTAAAGTGGACTGACTCTATAAATATAGAAATGTGAAGTAATTCCAATATTGTTTAAGGTAACATCGTCATGCCCCGTGGAACTGCAAGTGACCGTCTTGGCCGGCAGGCATCTTTCTCGGAAGGACAAGAACAAGGGAATCTGCTCTCCATTCGTTGCTGTCGAAGTCATCGGGTTGCCGTGCGACGACCGGACAGTCAAGACGTCCACAATCAGTCAGATATTTTGCAATTAAATATAGTTTATTCTCGATTTTAACTTATTTTGTAAATATGAGTTTTATCCAGCTTCGAACGGCTTGAATCCGTACTGGAACGAAGTGTTCACTTTCAACGTCCAATGCCCGGAAGTCGCACTGCTCCGATTCTTGGCAGAGGACGGTGACTTCGTCGGCCCCAAGACGGACCCGTTCATCGGACAGGCCGTCTTCCCACTCGATTGCATTCGGACTGGTTTCTGTTTATTGTGCATTTCTATTTAACTAACTTAAGATATCATAGCACATTTGTTAGTCTTGTATGAAATGAGTTGAGGCTACCGCTCGGTGCCCCTGAGAAATCAGTTCGCGGAAGAGTTGGAGATGTCTTCTCTGCTGGTGCACGTGCAAATCATGAGTGGGACATCCGAGCAGCACGGCTGTCCTTTCCGGTCGGCTCACAGCGCTCTTCAGGTTCCAACTCACACTCTTCGTTTCTTCGAATTCTTCATTTTTGCGACGGTAAAATTTTGATGGGTTAAATAATTTCGCAGGCGAATCGCTCAGTGTACGCGGGAGGCCGCTCGCTGTCTCTGCCCTCCCCTCCCCTCAGACCAAGTTCGGCTGTTCGGGTCTATTCCCTCGATGTCCCCCCTGGCATTCCTGCCCCTGCTCCCCTCTCCGGCCGACCTCGCAACCATTCGAATGTCGAGGAAAATGGAGGCGGCTCCACCGATTCCACAACGTATGTTTTCTATTCTCTGGAAAACAAAGTGTGCATACACACATTCCATGTTTTAAGCAGTAAGACAGATGAGTCAGATTCTTCTTGATTTGAGATCCGATCGAAAGCGCTCCGCTCGATTCCGCAAGTTGTTCAGCTTCGGCAGAAAACCGTCACAATAACTTATCAGAAGATAATATCGCTAGGAACTGGTAGAACGTATGGAACTAAACAGCCTTCTTTCATTCGTTTTTACTTGTTTATGCTTTGTTATTCAAAAACTCTCTGTCAAAAAATGCACGAAACCAAAGTTGCCATTCCAGTGTTTTTATCATGTAGCCATAGATGCAGGATATACAGAGTTTTCGCCAATCCTTCGAGATTCTCATTTTCTTTATACCAGCCTTAATAAGGGAAGACTGTAAGAAATTAAAATTCTTCCGACAAGGTGCTATTTTTGCGACTTATCGCATTTATTTCAAACCGTCCACTCCGTTTTTGATCTTTTTTTTCCAAATGCCTACTTATTCACGACAAAATGATGGAAGATACCGTGTATTCAAGTTTCTTCTTTATAATCTTGTAATGTTCATTTGCAATTTTATTTCCAGAAGCGAGTTGTCGCCGGTGTTCTTGTAAGGGCTTCAGTTCTATCTGAATTAGTGAAAACAAGTTGAACGAGAGACCGGCGATCTCTTAATATTGGGTTCTTTGAAAACTAATTCAGTGTTCTTTTGCGCACGGGTGAATGACTTTTAATCATACTTCATCTATTTTGCCAAGAATCACACAATTCACTTATCTTATGTTCCAATTTGCTCCTTATTCACTAATAAACGGTCTTTGTTTGACCTCATTGAGAGATTTTTTCAATGAAGAAGCTTCTTCCAGAAGCAGACCGCTTAGGTTTCTCGGGAGTATGAGGAAAGGGCAGCGGTCAATTGGGCAACGGCCATTGCGCAGCGGTCAATTAGGCAGCGGTCATTTGGGCAGCGGACATACGGGAAGCGGCAAATTGCCGAAAACGTGATGTAATATCATGATTTCATTTTCGACCACTTTTTTTAATATGCAGAATTTGAATATGTTTTATTCAATATGCTTGTCGTCGATGTGAATCGAGTAACCAACGAAGCACTCGTCGGGGGTGTAGCTCACAAGGGAAGTTCCTCGAGTGGCCAAAGTAAAAAAAATTATGCTAGAATTACTCGATGAGGACTACCCAAAAATGAAGAGATCATGTTTAAAAGCTTTGGCGACTCGAGGGACTTCCCTTGCCAGTGCTACGGCAGCCGACTCATGAATAGGTGGTCCCGGTTCCAGACCCGGCGCCTCCATATCTTTTCCCAAATCTAGCACCTCTTCCCCTACAAGCTGCATAATTCACCTTTTAAGATTCGAAAATGCTACAAGAATACTTTAAAATACACGAGTTCCCCTCAACAAGCGGTTCATTAGATATTTCGAAAAGCTAGTTGACGAGGCGCTGCGTGTTATTCCGTCGTTGAATCTCCCGAGGCTTCAAGGTACGTATGGAAACAATGTATTGACAGATGAACATTACTGAGAAGTCTATTTCTATGCGGACTTCCACTATTACATGAAAGCCATTAACGTCGATAAAGAAGTAAATGGTGTGAGGGTGCATCCAATATATCCCTTCGAGAACTGGTAATGCATACCATCGCATCCTTGCCAGGTGGTAGGTTGGAAGCTCTTGTCAAGAGGGGCAATGCACAGTCAAATATAACTAGTGAAATAGTGTTATAGTTAAGGGCAAAAGTTCTGTACCATACGGCTTCATCCAAGAATCTCACCCTCCCCTTGTTTCTAACAGTTTTGTGGTTATTATGATAATTGAGCTGAATCCGTACTTGTTAATTAAATGATTTGCTCAGGGGAACTCCTGTGAAGTATTCTTGTAACATTTTCGAATCTAAAAGGATTGAATAAAACATATTCAAATTGTGCATATTAGAAAAGTGGTCGAAAATGAAATGACACAAATATGTTATCAAGTTTTCTGAACATTTAGATTGACTAAAATCATGATATTATATCACGCTTTCGGCAATTTGCCGCTTCCCGTATGTCCGCTGCCCAAATGACCGCTGCGCAATGGCCGCTGCCCAATCCTCATACTCCCGGTTTCTCTAAACATTGTGGCATAATTCTATGTACATAGTATGTATTATGGAGCAGGGATGTGGCTAGCTCTCATTCTATTGCTAAATACAAGAAGCACAAAAAATGTTTGCATTTATATCGAAAGTACGAGCTGCTCATCCAAGTGGAAGAGCAAGGAGTGAATCGCTTGAATGATCTACGACGTAGAAGATGGATCAGTGTCTCTTTTCCACTGATCCCTTCGATTTCTTCGTTGCGGGAGAACGCGACGTCCCTCCGTGCTTTAGTAGAGCATTGCTTTGCTGAAGAAGAAAGAAGTTAATTACATTATGATATGAAAGAGAGATAACCTTAGGAGTAGTTGAAGAGACGTGATGCAAGGAACGGGCAGTGGTGGCATGGTGATGACGGCGGGTCTTGCCACGAGACGTCTTCTTCACTCCCTCCTGAGACAGAAGCACAAGATATGAATAGACAGCTTCGATGTACCTTGGAGGGCAGAGTGCTGCGGAGATCTTCTCGGGACTGCTTGAATATCTCTTCTGTGGATGGCTTCATTGAGCGGGGCCGACTGCGGAAGTCGCGATTTGACTGAGTCATCTCCAGACTCTTCTGTCTAATTGAGCCTCAAAGCGAAAGACGAATCAAAATGAATGGAATGAATAAGAGATGAATTGATGAACAAGAGCCCTCCTAACCCCTGCTAATGTTGGACTTTCCGGCACTCTTCTTATGCCGATTAGGTCCACGGGGAGCGGGACTTCCAAGGCCAGGCACTGCGGGCGACGATTGCCGGCCACGCAGTTTGATAGAATGAGCCATCTCCTTGACGCTGCAATCCACAGGGATTCTTTTTATGACCTTCCAATTATGAAGATACTGGAAGAGGAAAGGAAGTCGTAAATGAACCTGTAGGATGGATCTTCAGCAGTGAGAGAGCGCTCGAAGATATGAGGAGTGCCCTTCGCAGTAGACACCTCGCGCATCGACGTCCCGAACACGATGTTCGGCACTTCCATGTCCACGTCTTCCACCGTCGCCTCAAGCACAGCTCTCTGCTCTCATGTCTCTTCCTTCTTCTTCCCCAACCTGGTCGAGCACATCCGTGGGATTCAATGTGTTATCGGCTGCTTCGGGGGCCATGGTCAGCAGTTGAGTGACGTTGATCGGGTAGATGTTCACGATCTGAGCCTCGTTCTCGAATACTTCCTCGTCTAATCTCAAAGAATATCAACTTCTACTTAGAACAGAATGATCCCAAATTCCAACCTCGACTTCCTCATTAAAGATTTGTATTCACCTTCAGATGAATTCAAATAATGGAAAAGTTAGTCTCCTTGAGCAATTAAACTGACCCAGTGACCGGTGGTGAGTTCTGAAATAAATAATATCACTATGAAATATTTCGGTACTATTGTTTCAAAATAAATTAAAGTCTAACCTTTTCCACTATTTCTTGCGAGTTTGCCTTGTTTCGTTCGATTGGGTCAGTTAGCTGCAAAAGAACTTCATTCGTCAAAACTGTAAGTCGTTCTAATACAGGAGGGGAAGAAGAGAAAGACAGGACCTCCATGCTGGACCTCGCGGGATTGTGATCGGAGGGGCGTTGGCTGGAGACCGCGCGCAACTTCTTCCTCTTCGACTTCTTCTCATGTCCCGATTTCTTCTCAGCCGTACTCTTCTTCTTCCCTTTCAGTGTCAAGGGGTCCACAAAATCAGTCCTCGGTTGCCTCGAAGGCGTGGTTTCAAGCGCGGGCGGCGTAACTAACAAGGAGAGTTCTTTAGAGGGCTTCAAGGCTTCCGAAAGAGCAGATGGAAACAGAAAGGACAACCTGATCTGAGACTGCCGCTGCAGCCAGGATTCGCCTCGTCGTCTTTTGTATTCTTTTTCTTCGGTTTCCGTAGACACCAGCACATCTCAAAAGTTTACAAGGGGTTATTCTTGCCTTGACAAAAACAGTTTCAACTGAGAAAAGTTACCGAAGCAACCGGCGGCTGGTGTGGAGATTGGTAGAAATGAGTGCTCTTCTCTCAAGGCAGCACTTGGCTTCGCCTTCCTCCTTTGCAGTTATCACGTTATCTATCGGATTACATGCACTCAAATAACGTAAATTCTGTTCGGTAAAACTGACGAGCTTCCTCCTTCTCGCAAATGAAAGTGTTTGACGTAAAACAGTGAGTAAATTGCGCATAACTTCCCCACTTAAGTAAACGTTGTGTCTATGTTCCTTCATCTGAAGTTATTGAAGAGTCAGATGTCGGATGTGTACTACAAAATCTATATCCAAGAATTATATTTTATATGTGCTCAACAGCTAAAACTGTAAAAAAAAAAGTAGCTTTATTTCAGAATCATGGGTATAAAATGCAGATAAATAACAACTAGCGGCACAAAAAATGTTTACCAGTCTATATTTGTACTCGCGTTGAAGATCGACAGTAAAAGAAAGGAGCAATGCATTATTAAACCTGGCAGCAGATTTGTTAAGGAATGAGATATGTAAGAGTAGAGTGGCAGTGCAAAAGGAATAGAGAGAGAGAGAGAGAGGGAGAGATAAAATAATACTAAATATAAAACATCCAACGCATGTGTAGAAAAAAAAATTATGGAAGTCCACACAGATATTTTCCCGTTTGTAATAAATGAGAAAGCTTTAAGGCACATAGTAAATGTTCAAATGCCTGGGACCAGTACATAAGAGCTATGAAATAAAATAAATGAAAAAAATTAAGCAGAAGGATATTTGAAGAGAATGCCGTGATCGGGAGGGAGTTCGAGAAGATTGTCCTTGAAGAAAAGCGAGTCACGAGGAGCGAGATGAACAGTGTTCGATGACACGGCAACGACCTGGGATCAGCCGATGTATCCACTGTTTTTTGCTTGCTGTTAAAGGATTACTTCAGCTTTGGAAAGAGTCGACTGCGAGGGAAGAAGATCCAGTGGGATTTGGGAGAGCTTGGACGAGAAGTTCACCCCCATCACGAATATCTGCATTCAACTCAAATATACATTCGTGCAAACAACATTCTTTTTTTAAAATTTAAATTGTGCACTAAAGCGGACATTTCCGGTGGTTACGTTCTCGGAGCGGATGAATCTGGCCATGGTGAATGCAGAGCCATCCACGAGATTGCCCATGAGAGTCTTCCCAGTCACAAGGACTTCCTCTCTCTGCCTCAGCTTTGACAACTTCAGAAATGTCTTCAGCGGGCTTTGCTTTTCAGAGTATTGACGCTGAAAAAAGGTCCTTATTCACCGTCTACTGATTTGAAAATGTCTTGAGAATCCTAAAGATATTCACTGACCTCCCAGTTGACATTCTTATAGTCTCTGCTGAGAGGGATTAGAGGAGAGGGGATGGAGGAGAAGCCTCCCCCGGGCGAGTCGTCCCACTGCATCGCCCCCCGCTGCACCTCCACCTTATTTGAAGATTTTATATCTTCAGTACAAATACAAATTATAGTTGTTAATTGAATAAACCTTGGAATCGTTTGGCAGATTGCGCATTCCGATCTCGTCTCCGTAGTAGACAGAATTAGTGCCAGGAAGGAGGAGTTGTAACATGAGAAGGAGCTCGGCGTGGAGACGGGAACCGACTCGAGAAGCCAGCCGAGGAACAAGCGAGTTCCCGAGCTGGCAGCGAACACTTTATGACTTATTTTTATATTATTTTCCACATAACACGAAGACCATTTGTGTCGTCGAATTACCGGAATTAAAAATTCTAAAATATGTAAATACTAAAAAAAATTCCACATGCCTCCCAATGTGGCGGAACATCTTCATTGAGGGAGTGAAAGAGGAGAAGATCAGAAAGGATCTCATAGACGCAAGTTCCCACACTTCCTTCATTCTGAAGTCAAAAATAAATACAAAGAGTTAAAATAAATCAAGATATGATCTAGCTAACTATGTACATACAAACCTTGTGGCAAATCTTGGAGTTCTTCTCAATACGAGTGAGTTCGTAGTTGATGAGTGAGTTGAGATGAAGGTTAGAGACCAGCTTACGCTTGTCTTTCTCTTTCGCATCCTCCATCGAGGCAAACACAACACTAAATCCAGTTTTTAATTCATGTTTCAACCATGTATGTATGTATGTATGTAAACACATATGTACAACGTACTGATAGTCGTTGTATCGGATGAATAAATGCTGGACATGTGGAGGGGGCAAAAACTGACACTTCTGTTGTGGCAGTCTCATTGGCGTACGTCGTGACGTGGTTTCGGATGTCAGCAACCAGATCGACTATTTCTTTCCAGTTCTGAGAGCCGTAAGAGATGTCTTATTTACTTTTTATATGAATAACGTGAAACTTGTGATATGATTATAGATTATAATGTTTAGGGGAATCTGAAAAGAATAATTCTTTGATGCTGAGCAGCAAGGTTAGTATTTCATAGATTTGTGTACAAAAGAAAGAGACCGGCTCAGAGAAGTCAGCTGATCTCGCGAGATAATCGATGCCCGTCAAATGGAAACCATCTATTCCACGGTCGATCCACTCGGAAAGTGCTTCCTTCAGAGAAGAAAGAGATTTGCATTCTTCAATCCAACGTGTCTAGTTAAAAGAAACTGACAAATATTTGCATGCGAAGACGTCCACTCTGCCAGTTGAGAACTGCACTTTTCGGGTGATTCTCCTTGTGAAGATAAACACTCTGATCTCCCTTTGCAGACGGAGGACTCGAGAAGAACGAAGAATTCGCTGGCGGCTTCCTCCAGACGTAGAACTGAAACATTACACTGCTACTACTCGGTTTCCATAGCATATCTATTAATAGAAAATTTGGAAAAAAAGTAGAATGATTCCATTTCTCTGACTTCGCCGAAGTCTTTGTTTTCTGGAGATCTCGGCGGTTGACTTCTCAAGAACCAGTCATGCTCCAAAGAAGTCGTTGCTATCGGGAAATCGATGATCATTTTCATTCCTCAATACATAAAATTAACATTGGGATGCTTAAAGGAGCTGTCCATGGAGATTACAATGTTGCAGAATTTTTGTTAATACTATCCGGTCCAACTAGAAACATCATTAGGAAAAGTGATAAAGCGTCCTGAAGGGGCCCTGAGGAGAAAAACCACATTTTCCCCACGTCGTACTGTAGAATTTAGGGAGTGACGTCATTACCCCTTGCCTATTTTGTCCTCATGCACACCCTCATTCTACCAGAAAGAAGGTGAAAACTAGGTGCGAAGCGGCAAGCTACGCTTGAGATTCAAGGGAAGAGAAGAGAGGCAGAGAGAAAAAGACTTTCACAGTCTAGTTTGTGGTGATAGATACTGTGCTAGCATACCGCCAAAACTTTTTGCAATATCATGCGCGAATTCAAACGTTAGTTCTGCACAAGCGGCTTTTAAACTCCATGGATAGTTCCTTTAATGATAATTCAAGCAATTCCTCTTCAGAATGAGAGAATGAGATATGTGGAGGTCAAAGAAAACCTCTGCTATGAGCAGCATCGATTAATTTCTTAGCGTCCGTGTTGACTCCAAGCTTAGAATCGAGTGCTCTAAACAAGGGTATTAGATTAATGAAACGAAGTGAAAAAAGGAAGTTCCAGACCGGAAGTCTCTGACGGCGTCGCTGAAGTGGTCAGTGAGGAGAAAGGGGCGTGGCCAGAGAGAATGGACGCCGGCCTTGCGGAGCTGGTCGAGTCGGCCGACCAATCCATTCACATCTCCCATTCCATCGCCGTCTCCATCTGCGAATGACGGCAGCCAAACCTAAGAGAGGAAAAGGGAATGGACAAGTCGGGAAGAGCAGACAAGGAGAAGCTCACGTGGTAGGCGACGGCTGACTGCCACCACGAAGGCCGCGACTTCACTGAACATTTCGGAGACAGGAAGAGGATGAGCAGGGCGAGAAGGAAGAGAAGCAGCCACAGTAACCAGAACGACACGAAGAGGCAGCATCTACAAGCAACATTGCTTGTTCAGTCTATTATTTTCTTTTATATATTTTATATTTATTTAATGGTAATGAAAAAGGACTGTGTGTGCCGTTGGTTTCTCCTCCGTTGGGCATTCGCTGGAAAAGACAGAGCGGGTGGCTCATCACAAATGTATTCAAGGCGCTATTCAAGCCTTGCGCCAGATGTGCACGAAAAGCAGAGAGACACGAGGGAGAGAGAGAGAGAGAGAGAGGATGTGATGAAGAGACGGATGGACAGAGAGCAGCATGACGAGAGATCTTTTGCAAAGCGAATGCTTGAGGCGTCGGCTGGCTCTTTTTGTTTATGTAATTAGCATAATCAGAGCGAGGGAAGAGGATTAGACAGGGCCAGATCAATAACTCCCTTGTAAGAGCCGAGCCAATATGAAAGAGAGATGAAGCAAGAGCGTACGAGCCAATCTCGAGACTTTTTTGTCGGCACTAAATCTCCGGCAAACCTCAGCCTCCGCCAGAATGGCTGATCTCGGAAGGGTTCGAGTTCCTCCTGAGTTAGTCCAATCTGGTCCGTATTCCTCTCCACTCGACCACTAACGTCGTCTTCCGAGACGGGCTCATCTTCAGTTGCTTTCGGCCACTGAAACCAGAACAAAATATTTGAAAAGCATCCATTTCTATGACTGCATACTTCCATGTCTCATTGACTTTCAATCCAATTTAGTGGCTCTGAAAGATTCATTTCCTGATTCCTCTACATTCCTAGAGTGCTAATTTCTCATTCAGGCGGAAAGATCAAAACTTTCAGTCCATGTAATTGAAGAAGCGAAAACAGCGTGAGTGTGAGAGAGTGAGAGAGAGAGAGGGAAGAAAGAAAGAAAAGGGAGAAGTTGAAGAAGCAAAAGAAGTGGTCAGAAGGCAGTTGTTCCTTTCCACTCCTCCGATCCACGTTACATCCGAGGCAGATGAATCCATTTCTCATCGAGATGAGACCCATTCCGATACTCTCTCAGGCATCACATGAACACAACAACGAGAGGAAGATAGCCTGAGGCATGTACATCATGTGTCTAGTAGTGAGATGAGTGATGAGAGAAAGCGTAGAGAGGAAGAGAGAAGAGAGAAAGCAGAGAAAGAAGAAGAGAGAGGAAATTGAGACTAGATAGACCGGGGAGATTCCCCGAGAGACTGCTCACTGAACAGAACCTGTGAGGGTCAGCAACCATTTGAGAAGGAGGCAGGGGCTGAGCAGGCAAAAACATTAGTCGATTATACACGACAGCCATTGAAACTGCACTCCTTTCGCTGTCCTTCTTTTCTCTTCTCTATCTCGCTCTCTTTCTTTCTCTCTCCCTCCCTCCCTCTCTCTCTCACTCTCTCTCCCTCCCTCTTTCTCTCTCTCTACCTCCATTTCCCAAATCGTCAGCCACTAAAAAGCAGGCAAACATAACGACAAAAGGTGCCCATAGATACATAGTAGAGAAGTAAAACGCGACAAAACCCCTCAATGCCAGTGAAGACCGGTTGGTTCAATTCGCCTGTCTAGTAATCTTTACTCTCTATTCTTCCAGTGACAATTAATTCATCTCTTCTCATTCGGCTCCTGCGTGATTCCTTATCTACAGGCAACGCTGGGAAAGCCAACGATCTCAATCAATCAGTTTCGACCCCTCTGGATCTCCCTCTGGCAGTCTCACTCTCATAAGCCACAAATCTTCTGTTGGCCTTCTGCCCGGCCACCAGCAGTGAAAGAGAACGAGAGAGGGAGAGAGAGAGAGAGAGAGAGAGAGAGAGAGAGAAGAGAGAGAGAGAGAGAGAGAGAGAGAGAGAGAGAGAGAGAGAGAGATAGAGAGAGAGAGAGAGAGAGGAAGGGTGAAACACACAATCGTATATACATATGTATGTACATATATTATATATGTATATATGTATGGAGCAATGAAAATTCTTATCATTAATTAAGAGAGTGAGCACTCAGTCAAAGCCTGCTGGATACTTTATAGGCTAACAAAAGGCATGCTCAGATCGTGTTCATGTTTTCTTGGCGTATTGCACGATTGCGCGAAACTAAAGACCGTGAAAGAGAGGAAGAGACAGAGAAAGCGAGAAAGGGCAGCAGAGAGAAAAAGAGAGCGAGAGAATGTCGGAAAGAGAGAGAAATATAGATAGAGAGAGAGATAGTGAAAGTGATGAAAAACGGAGGAGACACACATAGAAGGAGGGCGAAGAAAATATGAGACTAGAAAGGGATGCTGGCAATGGAAAACGCGCCGACATGTCCTTCTAAATCAACTGCCACTCGAAGTGGCCTACTAGAATCAATAAGGTCTCTTACTTTCCTCTCTCTCTATCTCTTTCTCTCTCTCTCTCTCTCTCTCTCGTTGTTTTCTTATAGTTTACTCGTTTTTTTATATGTGTGGTGCGCCAGGCCCTTTTTTGGCAATTAAAGATATCCTTCTTTTTCCACACCTCCGCCATGTGCTACCTTCTACTAATCTACCGAATACTTTGAGTGACCAATGAAGCTTCCAAACAGAAGTGCCAAGGTGTTGCAGGTGGTTGTGGATGAGTGGACGGATATGACATTGAAGACGGAGAGAGAGGGAGAGAGTGTGCGAAAGAGGGAGAGAGAGAGAGAGGGAGAGAGAGAGAGACAATGAGGAAAGTGTGACATCCCTCTGGCGTTGCACTCTGAATGGATTATGAGGCATTGCTAATGCGCGAACAGAAGGCTAAATCGCTTAGCGATATCCTCTTTCTTTCTCACTCTCTGTTTATCTCATCTTCTTTCCAAGTTCCCTGTTCATCTCTGCCAACCTTTCACGGTCTAACACTATCTCTCTCTCTCTCTCTCTCTTTTTCTCCCTCTCTCTCTCTCTCTCTCTCTCTCTTTCTCTGTCTCCTCTTTCACTCTCTCACTACACACAACCCGCGACGGTGAGCGTGACGTAGAGATTATAATTGGCGACTGGTCCTGGATTTAAGCTCAGGCGACCAGAGGACATGGGATGGGCAAGAAAGGAAGAGAGGAGTTGGCAGCTGCAAGAAAATGGATTTCTTGTCTACAAGACAAGAAATCGAAGAACTGATGTATATAGTGGCTTGGCAGAAGATTGTTCGATTCGGAGAGGAAGGGAGAACGATAATACGACGGAGAACGCGCAACAACTTGCAATGCTCAATTGCTCTTCGTTCATGAATAATTAGCCGAGGTTTCGGGTAAACGTACTGGAACAGCAGACTTTCGGTAATTTGCTGTCACATAGTTAGCACGAAACTCCAATTTTCCAGCCCTGTCTTTCTGTCCCTCTCTCGCTCTCTTTCTACGTCTTTCTCGCTCTCTCCTCTCTCTCTCTAACCTTCTTGCCCTGTAGTCTGGGCGGCGCGGGCGGAAGAGGGTTGTTCGAGACGGCGTTGATGTAGCTGTCGGTCTTCGTGGTATGCGAGACATCGTAGGAGCGAGGAGTCCGTCCTTCTGGGCCGGGCATCAAAGCGTCGTTGGCTGAAGCCATCTTCTGCCAGGACGGAAGAGGAAAGCACTGCTCTCTCTCCGACCGCTAGTCAAGAAATCGCTTTTTTCCAACCAGGAAAAGCATTCAAACATGATACGAAGTGGTGGTGACACTTTTGCAGAGGTGCCGGTTCCGAAAGTGAAAAGAAAGAAGAAAAAAGAGAAGGTGATGAAGAATGTCTCCGGATATTCTTTTCTTCCCCTATGGGGGCGAAATGGAAGGAGATGAAGACAGAGCGGCTGTCACCAAGAGCAACATTTCAGAGGAAGAAGAAAAAGGAGGAGGAGAAAGGAAGGAAATGAATGCGCCTTCTGCGTGAACTGCAGAAGGCATGGAAGCTTTGCCCGCAGGGAGAGAGAGAGAAAGAGAGAGAGAGACAGAGGGATGAGAGAGACAGAGGGATGAGAGAGAGCGCGTGAGAGAAGGGAATGAGGAGGCCAATGAGAGAGATAGGAAGAGGGTGAGAGAAAGAGCAGGGAAGACAAGGGGATTTAGCCTGGGGCGTGCTCCAAGATTGATTCTTCGTGCAGACTGAAGACGCATCATTCCCACCAGACAGAATATCCATGTTTTTGCGCGTTGCCAACGGAGGGCGACAAACAAATTCGGGGGAGGGTGAGAACAACACGAGTGGTGTAGTTGTGGTGGGAGGGACCAAGTGAGCAGCCAGAGAGGAAGAGAATGAGAGAGTGTGAGAGAGACGTGCTGAGAGAGATGAAGAGATGGGAATTGAGAGAAGAGTGGGGAAACGAGAGGAACGAGAGTGCAATGGCTGCAGTAGGAAGGCATGCGAAAGGCAGTCAAATGGAGTCGTTGGGGAGGGAAGGAGGAGGGAGAGGACTGGCGCTACTTGTAGCATTCAGACGTCGAGAGTAGGAAGGAGGATGATGGCGAGGCAGTGGAAGAAAGAGAAACGAGGGTAACAGAGAAAGACAGAGAGAGAAAGAGAGCGAGAGAGCAGATTAAGCCGATTAAATAAAGAGTGGCAGAAAAGCAGAGAAAGAAATTCTGCGTAGTCAAAGCAAATTTTCACTGATGACTTTCAAGGGGTGAAAAGACAACAAATAAAACACACTAAGGATACAAGACATATTTTGAAGCGGTATATTTTTTGATATATTTATATATTTTATAATGCGGGCATTCAAATGAAGAATCCGTATGAGCAAAAGCAGGAGCAGGACTGCGTAAGTCGCATGGTGTTTGGGGAGGAGCTCAGAAGCTGATCTGCCCCTGATTTCAGCTAACCCGCCAGTGAAGTGAGCGAAAAGGAGAAGACAGGCGTCATTGTTTACATTCTGGGGGTCATGCTGGCTAATTTCTTTAAAGTGCACATGAGAATACAAAACTTTTTAAAAATTCTGTCATGGTATTAATATGTATTAAAGGAACTATCCATGGAGTTTTTTGAAGCCGCTTGTGAAAAACTAACGTTTGAATTCGCGCATGATATTGTAAAAAGTTTTGGCGGTAAGTAAGCACAGTATCCATCACAACAAACTACACTTGTGAGTCTTTTTCTCTCTGCCTCTCTTCTTTTCCATCGAATCTCAAGCATGGCTTGCCGCTTCGCACCCAGTTATCACCTTCTTTCTGATAGAATGAGGGTGGCATGGGGAGAAAATAGGCAAGGGGTGATGACGTCACTCCCTAAATTCTACAGTACAACGTGAGGAAAATCTGGTTTTTCTCCTCGGGGCAACTTGAGGATGCATTCTTACTTTTCCTAAGGATGTTTCTAGTTGGGCCGGATAGTATTTTCGAAAAATACAGCAGCATTATAATCTCCATGGATAGCTCCTTTAAACTGTAACTTTGTTAAGCACGAATTCATTATGTTGGAATGCTGTACAATCGCTCCGACATATAAACAGCTCAAAAAAATTTACAAATATAGCCGGCTACGTCTTTTATTCAGCAGAATAATAAAATAGATTTTTTAAAAATTTACAGCACGCTCCACATCATTTTTAGTTGTCGAATTATACTGAAACGGTGGGCTCTCTCAGTTGACCTCCCCCTGAGAACGTCTGGCAGACTGCCCACTTTGTGATGATGTCCTCCCAGGGAAACAACAATCCTCCACTTCAAAGAAGTCAGTCTGCACTATTGTTCAAGTATCTTTTCAATAAAGAAATTATCTATGTCACTGAAGGAATGCTTTCTATATTTTCAATGTGGGATTCTATCAGCTGGATGATTTTATTGGCATTTCGGAAAGTTCTCTTGTTGTCTGACAGACTTGAATGGGCTCAGCGTTCTAAACAGCACCCTCGTCTTCTGCCGCCCTTCAGTCTCTCACTGTTTCTTTGCTCGTCATTTCTCCCTTTCTCTTTATGATGCAACTAAATCAAGTAGAACGTCAGCGTGTTATCCCTGGGACGCTCATCTAATTGAGGTCTCTCTGCTTCCCTTGGTCTCTGCGTCTCTGGGGTCCCTGCCCTGTACTCCCCCCACCCCTAATATTTGCTCACGTGTATTATCACTTATGGCCAATAATAATAATCATATTTTACATGCGATTATTATTACTTAGCCTCTCGAAATGTAGAGGGTGAAGCGTGGAAGCGGATGATTAGAAGAGATAAGGAAGGCGTGACTGTCACTGGAGAGAAGGCGTGGCTCTGTTCAGCTGACGTCATCTGGCATGACATGGGCTGATCATGCGAAACAAAAAGAGAGTCATCTCCCGATATCGCAGTGGAAATCTATGTCTCTCACCTCTTCTGTCCACGTCCTCTCTTCTTCTCTGACACTCTCATTTTGTAATGCTCTCTCCTTTCTTGTCTTTGTTCCTCTCACGTCTCATTTTTCCCCGCGTCTTCGTTCTCTTAAATCACACCTGCGTACATGCGTTTTAATGTTCCCTTTTCGTTTCGCCACATCCCCAAGATCTAAGCAGTCCAATCTAAATCGCTCGTTTTTCTACATCGCTTGGTTGAACAATATTGGGTTTTTTCAGATTTTATTGGGACCTTATATAATGGCACGTCATATACCAAGATGGTGCGCACACCCTTTATAGAGTTCATATCCCGGCGTATCTACTGAATGATCATGTTGCAATGTCTGCTCTATCTCTCTCTCTCTGTCTGTCTGTCTCTCTCTTTTCTCAGTCCTATTCTCTTCTCTACTTGTAATGGTTTCCCTAC
The DNA here is from genome assembly GCA_945643635.1 of Allodiplogaster sudhausi. Taxonomy (NCBI): domain Eukaryota; kingdom Metazoa; phylum Nematoda; class Chromadorea; order Rhabditida; family Diplogasteridae; genus Allodiplogaster; species Allodiplogaster sudhausi. The sequence goes on from CALZFC010000005.1 coordinate 7,568,773, forward strand.
TCCCTTCCAAGCATAAGCTTTTGTGTCTTCCTTTTCCGTCTCCCTTCTGCACTGCCCGCCCTTCATTGTGCCACATATAAGAGAGAAAGGAGGGGCGGAGGGTGATAGCGATGGCCTTCTCTTGTACTTTTGCAGCATTTCTACTCTTGGTTCTGCTTTGCTTCCGCCTTTTCCTTCTTCGTTTCTCTTTACTCTGCTCTGTCTTCCTAATTGCTCAATCCGATCAAATGAGTTGCATTTCGCTGTCAAGTCTGGTTCAGTGCGCATATTTGACCTTTTGCGATAGAAAATAAATAGCTCAGTATTGGAACTGATCGCGCACCTACTAAAACTAAATCATTTTTGTTCCGTGGTTGACCTACTTCAATCTCTTAGTCAGTTTCTTCTTATTATGTCGTCTTCTTTCTGCAGGAATGGCCCCAACTCTCGAGCGAGTCTGCTTCAAGAATTTCTGGGACAAGGTTGGCAATTTCATGTTATAGCTACATATTTTACATGGAATATGACTAGAATTATGGCTTTATATAAAATATGTTGAAAATGAATAGGTTTCTTGTAGTATTCTGCACGGCCGGATAACTCGGCGATGATGCTGAACAAGAATGCAGACGACATCGAAGCTGCGGACCGAGCGGACATCCTCGGCTCGCTGCCAGATATCAAGGATAAGGACGCCGTCGACATTGGAGCAGGCATCGGGTTAGCCAATCTGGAGGGTAGAAACAGACAGAAAGAACCCCCTCGTGACATCTCTCGAGTCACCCTCATACGCAGTCACTTTCTCATGATCTGTGACGCTGTCACACGCTCGTGAATCGTCCGCGACTGTTCTTTCCCATTTTGGAAAACAAGTGTTCTTCCTGCCGCTTTGAATTTTATTTAATAAGTCAAAAATGTCGCCACTGCATTTACTGTTGACCTCCTATTCCTCCAATTGGTATTTTAAAGTTCTACCTACTCGTAGTTTTTCGCTATTCTTATTTTATGGTATGGAAGTACACAAGTGCGGGGAGATCATGAAAATGTCGTGACCAATGAGCACCAGCGGAACAAGGAAAACGAAATTGCATGAGAAAGAGTGAGAGTGAGAGACAGACAAAAAGAGTGAGCAAAAGAGAAGATAAGCATCTTCTCCTTTCTGTCATCTCTTGCGCCTTGGTTCTTGAAGAGGTACAGAAAAAGTCGGAGATCATTCAAAGATTCCATATTTAGCGAATGAACGAGATGTAAGTGAGAGAAATGGGAGACAGGAATTAAAGATAGACAAGAGTGGCGTGATAATTTCATCCTTCTTATCATCGGTCAAAAGATTAAAGTAGAGAGTAAAGGGGAAATGATATTCTGATTCCTTCTGCAGTCGCTTCACGACTGTCCTTGCTGAGACTGCACGCCATGTTCTCTCCACCGACTTCATCGATTCATTCGTCAAAAAGAACATGGAACGCAACGCACATCTCGGCAACATTGACTACGCCGTCGGAGATGCCGTCAATCTCAAGCTCAGCGATAACAGGTTAGGGAAGGAGAGCGAGGGAACGAGCGAGAGAAAGAGAACAAGAGAGAGAGAGAGCGAGGGAGAGAGAGAGAGAGAGAGAAGAGAAAAGCTGTATGACTTCATGAAAGTTTGTGTTGCCTTGTAGCGTGGACATGGTGTTCACGAATTGGCTGATGATGTACATGAGTGACCGTGAAGTGGTGGAGTTCCTGACGAACGCGATCCGCTGGCTGCGTCCGAATGGATGGATGCATCTCAGGGAGAGCTGTTCCGAGCCAAGCACGGGTGCGGTCTTCTGCTTCGTCTTCCCATTTCAAATCTATTTCATTTTTAGCTATATAATCTGTTATTAATATCTCCTCTTCATATCCATTTATTAAGGCCGCAAGGCTCCAGTGACAATGCACGACGCTGCCGCTGCCAATCCCACTTCTTATCGCTTCTCTTCGCTCTACATCAACATTATTAGGTGCTGTAGCTGAAACAGATTCTACGGAGAAGAGAGAGAGAGAGAGAGAGAGAGAGAGAGAGAGAGATTGAGGGAGAGAAAGGGGAGAGAGAGAGAGAGAATGAGACATTCCATTCGAGCAGTTGGTTGAATCATGCCAAAGTTGAGATCAGTCCGTCTGCGTGATGCTGAGGGTCGTCTCTGGCGATTCGAATTGCACTGGAGTTGCTCCGTGCCTACGTACATAAAGGTCAACACACTTCCACTTTTTCTGGTTGTTGTGAAAGTATTGATTGCTGCATAGAATGACTTCGTTCTTGCAGAGAATGTCCAACTGGCGTCAGGTCCACTGGCTCATGCAGAAGGTCAGAGACATGTATTAATCTATTATAAAAATTAAGGTGTTACATACTTTAAACAGTGGTTGGAATCAATTTAAAAAGTTTCTAGGTGCCGGCTGACTCGACGGAGACTGTGCCAACCTTCGATGAACTACTTCAGAACTTCGAGACGACTTGGAACGAGGAGCAGAAGGCGTGGGATGCTAAGCTGGATGGAGAGAGCTTCGTGTGGACCGACTCTGTTAGCCTCTTTCTTCATCTATCCTGTGTTCTATCTACCTAACTCTCTCTATTTCTCTCTCTCTCTCACTCTCTCTCTCTCTCTCTCTCTCTCTATACTTCGTCTCTTTCTCTACTCTTCACCCTTTAGATCTTCGACAAGTCTCTTCCGACTGGCCGCTTCGACCGTAACTCTGCTCTATTCGTTTACACTCCCCGCCGTCTCTCCCCCTTCCTCCACATCAATTCCCATCGTCTGGCCGAGGTTTGCTCTATTTCTCTATACTCTCAAAATTTCTCCATTCTCTCTCCTTCTGTCTGCCCCCACTGATAGGAGTTGACCGGCTGTTTATCACTGGACTTTCTGCCCTCTTGGTCAGACCGTTCCGTCTTCTTTCAGAAGTACGGTGCGAACGTCTGGAACGTCGAGCTTGAGCCCTTCTTCTACCGCACGTCGCTAACTAAGGCGAACACTGTTAAGGTGGGGAGGAGAGAACCAGTGTAGATTAGAGCCGTGTGCATAGCAACGGTGCTTCAAACGGTGTCGTGGATTTTGGGAAAATTTTTCTTTTTTTTTAAGAGAAGATTTCCTCTTTTGCACCTTCGCTTCATTAACCAGCTGATAACGAAGCAATAATCGCAAGGGTTAGAGAGCACGCAAAAACGGCAGATCATAATCGCCTTATCTAAAACTTTGAAGAAGTAAGAAATGAAAAACTGCGACCTCTCTTATCTTCGTTTCGTTGACAACTAAGCGTTCTTAGACTGCTGCGCCACGTGACATAGTGCCGTTAAAAAATCGTACGGTTCACGGTGAGAGAATAGAAAAATCGTACGGTTCCCGATGAGAGAATAGCCAATAACAAGACACGCATTCCATTCTCAGAGAGCCAATTTGATTGGTCTTTTGGTCTACTTCTCTCCGTCAATCAATAGGCCACAAAGGCAGGAGATAACGCGGTGTTTTTAAGGACCAGCGAGTTCGCTTTTCGTGGCACCCTTCCCTCGGCTCATCTGTCGAGTACTGGACTCAGGTTAATTCTTCTGTCATATCTATTATTTTTTTTTATTTATCGACATCAAAATAAATTTAATGTGACGACACTTGGAGAAGCAAAATGCAGTAATTATTAAAATCGTCCATTTCCTTTTCTACTTCTCTTCTCTCTCCATCTCTACTTCTATCTTCTCTGTCTCTCTCTCCTCTCTCTCTCTCCTCTCTCTCTCTCTCTCTCTCTCTCTGCTCTATTCCCTCTCTCTCTCTCTCCAGCGTCATGCCAAGTTCGATGCTCTCCTTGCAACTGAGCTCCTTTCCACAACTGAGAGCGATGCCGAGCTCGCCTCCGCAATTGTTGGTTGTTTATTTCCTCGCTTGCAATACGCTTATCATAAAAGATCTGCAGTCGTTGAAGATTGGAGTTGTCTGTGATTTCAGTCTCTGTTGAATAGCGGCTCTCCGCTCTGTCTTCTCGAGCCGATTCGTGATATTGACGAGGCCGGAATCACCAGGGCAAGTCTTTATTCCCTTTTATACATTTCTTGTTCTCTCTTATCTGTTTGTATGAAGACTCTTCAGAGACTGACGGCGGCAGGCGTTTCGGATGTTGTGGTCGAGGAAATCACCGAAGAAGCTCAGAGGGAGATCGCCCACTACTTCAAGGAACACAACATGGCAAGCTCTGTTATGAGGAAACAAACAAGATAACAACGCTTTACATAGTTCTCTTGCAGGAACCGGAGAGCTATAGCATGAAGTGGGTGAAGATCAGCGGAAGAGTTTGAGAGTAAGAAGCCTTCACTCTGCTATAAATGTGTCTCCTCTAAACCTTACGTAGTAAAGAGTTTCTAAAGTTATGCAGAATACACTTCCATGTACGAAACTAATACAGCTAAAACTACAGTCAATCGCGTAGATCTTTTTTCATTCCAAGACATAACTTGTTGTTCTAGACTTAAAATTCGCCCTAATGAGAGGCATTTTGTTGGTCGGTGTATATAACATGTATTATTAATGGTTGCTAACTAATGAATAAAGAACTGAAATGGCCAAGACACCAAGGTGACAATTTAATGAGAATTGGTGAGCAGTGTTCAAAAGGCGGGTGAAAATTGTTTGTGAAATTTTAATCTACCTCGAGTTACGCCAAGTGCTCTATTTTCATGCCCCCACGCCTCTTCCCAATGGCCACTTCCACTCTCGTAGCCGTTGCCAAGAGGGTTGCCGAGGCGCCGTCAAATCGGGAGTCTCCATACAGAAAGAGAGGAAGATGGCTCCGAGGCCTCAGGCACTTTCCGGCAACTCCTGTCTGCCCTTAGGCTGCACTTGTGAAATTCCCTCTCTCTCTCTCTCTTTCTTTCCTTCCCCTCTCCATCTCTCCTTCTGGTGAGAGCCTCGTGATCTCATTCAGCCGTCCAGCTGGCTTCCACAATTCAACGAAACTCTTTCAGCGTGCCTTTCGGTTGGAGCTTCAATCTTTGCTCCTGTCAAATATCACATTTCCACAACCGATATAACTTGTAGATCACCCGCCAGACGGGCGTCATCACAGGATGCCCGAGAACAGCCCGGAGGGGATAGGAGGGGCTGCGGCGGGGGCCAGCCGCGGCCCCCTCTTCGGCTACGGGGGACTCATGCTCATCACTACCATACTCATTCTGATTGCCCTCTTCGTGCCTGGATGGCGCATGTTTCCCGTTGGTTCCTTCCTTCTGGTAATGATATCATCGAAGTTCTCTTGTTCAGAATGACGGGCCCCAGTTGGGTCTCGTAACCTACCACTGCGGATCTGGCAGTCGCCAAGTGCCACCAGCTGACTGCACTGCATGGTACAATGTCAGCTGCCTCTCTCTCCTTCTCTCTCTCTCTCTCTCTCTCTCTCTCTCTCTCTCTCTCTTCTAATCTGACTCTTCTCAGGACCGTCGTCCCTTCGAGCGTGCTACGCTTGCCTTCATGATCCTGGCAGCCGCGACTGGCTTGCTGTCCCTCGTCCTCTTCGGTCTTCTCTTCAAATCCCCCAAGGCCAGCCTGGCCGGGGTGGCTGCGGCCACTGCCTTTCTCACTTTTGTCTTTCTCCTCGTTGCAGTTCTCGTCTACGGAATCGCCTTCAAATCCAAGCCGGGTACTCTTCCCAGTCCTCTCTTCCGCTCTCTCCGTCTTCATTGCAGTGTACATGAACTCGCAGTCGAATGAGATGAATGGGAACTCCTTCCTCGGCTACGCCTACTGGCTGGCAGTCGCTGCCCTTGTCCTTTCTCTCCTTCCAATTGGCGCGGCCGCCGCAGCTCGAGCGAAGATTGTTGCCTATTCGTAATCCTCTATATGTTCTGCTCGCATTGTGCTGATCTTTTCTTCCTCTTATCCTCCTACTTAAATGGAAGCAGCGCTCATTGGCATGCTTGTCGTCAATTCATTGATGACATCCCATTCCTAACTGTTCTTTACCCTCCTCTCTCTCTCTCTCTCTCTCTCTTGGCTATGGAGGAATGCAAAGAGTCCTGCCTGGATGGTGCATCGGCAGTTCTCTCTGGACTGCTTTTTCTGCGCGACTCTTTGTCTCCCTCCGCGCCTCCCTCTGTAAAACACTTCCTTCTCCCTCCTCTAAACAGTGCAAATGATTAAGAGTGCAAATTCTCTACAAAATGTGCTCTCTGATTTGAAAAAAAAACAACGTTGCAGAGATTCCTCAAAATCAAAACTATCACCTCTGTTCTACCAGGCTACTAACCTACTGAATCCTCTTTCTCAAGATGAAAACCCAGTGTGTGTAGTTGGAACAGATCACTAACATTAAATTATAACAGCAGGAAGATAATTTTATTTGCAGATTCATGTTACATAAATAAATAAAACTCTATACATTCCCCTACTTCTACACAAAAGAGTGAAGAGAATGGAAAAGTGATATATACAAGCCCGTGTCAAACAACCAAGCAAAACATTTCCGGACAAATATCATAATAGTTCGGGCTAATAGAATGCATAATTATGAACTTCTACTCGAAAGAATTAATAAAACTACCTCTTATAAGAGGTTCAATAGCTAGTTTCTGAGCCTGATTAAAATCGCAGCCAGCCTATGAAATAAGTGGTAAGCACAGTTCAACAGGAATGAACCGCTGACCACTGGAATGAGAAGGGGCGGGGCTAAGCATCTACACTGCGGGCGGTGCTGCCAGCACTGTCGGCGTGGCGGAAGGCGTGCATGCTGAAGGTGCCCCGCTCACTCCGCGGCCTCTCCTCTGCAATCTATCCAATTCTACTCTTAACCTATCAAGTTCCCACTTCCTTGCCCATCACTGTATTACCTTCCTGGAGAGAATTTCAAAATAATTCTTCGAGAGAATTCTTGTATAAAAAATATGGAGAGGTAAGAGATTAAAGCTATGACGAAGTAAGTACACGAAAACTGACCTTTGCACGAGCCAAGCGGAGAGAGAGAAGCCTTGCCTTCGTCCTTCTCTTTGTCCTTGTCGGATGTCCTCTCCTCACTGATCGTCTGCAACTCCACGTCTTCCTCCCCTTCCGACTTCTTCCTCTTCAAACGGTGGTGGACTGACAATGCAGACATCTTCTTCTTCAAGTGATCCATTCCTGCACTTAGCACAATTAAAACGGCAGGCAAAAAGGGGCGAATTCAAGATCGGGCTTATGGCTCCCTTAAGCATTCTTCGTCACAATGCGAGCTCTCCAAGAATGAAGGGAAGGCGCAAACCTTCAACAATATCTCCAAATGCAGAATGTTCCTTCTCCTTTGTTTCTAAAACGGGGATGTCGTCAGGAAGTTTCTTGATTCGAAGTGACGAATTCGTGACCAGATCCTTTCGTCTCTTGTCCTGCAAGAAACAGCTGAGTTCGGTAAAAAGCATTGATGATTGCGTGTGAAATACCTTGGGATGAGTGCGCCCTCCCATGAGCTCTTCTCTTCTTTCCTTAGACAACGGATTTTCCAACAGAGAGTTCCGCATAGCGTTGGTCACCTGCAGATAAAAAGGATAGCATCAAAAACAAAAGAATGCTCGTATAAAGAAGGAGAGAGCGGACTGACCAGGAGGACATCAGGAAGGAACTCGAACTGCGCTCTTTGATGAGCTGCATCCAATGCACGCAGAGCCAGTTCGGGAGCTCCGTTGTAGAGGCCGAGGTAGACTCCAGTCAGCAGTTCAAGGAGAAGCGACGGGGACACTCCAATGCGAGGCTTCCTCAAGACAAGACTCTTATTTCTATTTTATATTTTAACGATTACTTTCTTCATTTTCCCCGCTATTCTGACAAACGCTACACAACGCCATTCTACACAATGTCCAAAATAAACGATAAACAGTCTAACTTAGAGAAGTCATCGAGTACTTCGTAGGAAGCGTCGGAATCCAAAACTTTAGCTCGTAAGTCATTTTCAGGAGGGCAGAAGCCAGAGAGGCAGACGGCGAGAGTACAGAGGCAGACATGCCGAGAGACGACATCGGAAGAGATATACACCAAAGAGCTGTTAACCTGAACCACTCAATCACAACTTCTGCCTGCTGGTCGATGTTTCTTACCGATCGCAAAATACGAGAGAGCACCAAATACGTTGTTTCTGCCCTGAACCGATCAACAGTCGGATATGGACCGAGGCGAACCGTGCTCTGCAAAGGAATAACCTCTCTTTCTCTCTCCCTTCCTCTCATACTCTTGTCAATGCAAGAATGGAGATCTACTGAACAAACCTGGACGCCAGGTGCTCCGCCAGGTCTGATGGTCGCAATCTCAGGAACTGTATTCAACCTACTCGGCTCGTGGTACACGGAAGGATAACGAATCGAAGGTACGCGTACCTCTTCAGTCTGGACAAACGCTCATCGTCATTGTTGAATGGACCGATCAAGTGAACCAGAACAAACCTTCTTAGCGTAAGGATTAGCTGGAGAGGGGTCGAGGATTTCTTCGTTGTACACAGCGAGGAAGAAAGTCTCTAGCACAGACACACTCTTGTGCTGCTTTTTAGCAGCTGCAGCCAGGTACAAGCCAATGAAGGCCGGCGCGTATTGAAGAGCGTACTCGCGAAGGATTCCTGAGTTAGAAAAGGCAGAGAGCGTAGTAACTGAACAGCAACAACTCCAAGATATAAAACTCCCATTCCATTACAGTAACGGAGTACTGAATGTAAGAATTAGAATACCAACCTCCCCTATAGTAGAGTGCAAGAATCTGCGCAACAACAGGCTGGACCAGGTCAATGTCTGTGTAGTTGCACTGGATGTAATTAATTGTAACATGAGTGTTCGGAGCAGTCTTTGCCAGAAACTTGCGAGTCGCCTGGAGTATATCGACGAAGAGTTAAAAGGTAACATGGAGGAATCAAAGCTGACATCGACTTCCTCAGCCTTGGTCATGCCCGTCCTCTCGTATCGCTTGACTCCATTAGACAACTCCGCCAGGTATTCTTGAAGCTGATTCGAGTTCATCAGGTCACGCGGAAAAAAGTTCTGAATATGAGAAAAAGTATAAAAAGAAAGAAAGAAAGTATATATCCGAAGGAATTCAACGGTCAAAATTCCCTCACCTCCTAGGAACAAGCAGTTGACGAGTACTGCAACTCACTTGAAATTCGTCGACTTCTCCACCTAAACAAACAGTCACAATTCGGCTTAAGGCGCTAACAAGCAACGCGACTAATGGATCTTAAATTTAGTGCGCCCCATTTGTGTATTCGCATAAATGGGGAAGTTCACCAGACAACACCTCATTGACACTAATCCGATCTTCGTGTGCCTTGGCACTTCGCTATAGCTGCTCATTCATGCTATTGAACCTTGCAAATAATGCTCAACATCTCCATCGCGCAGTCCCTCAAGATTGAACGTTCTCTTTGGTAATAATAACGTAGTTTAAACAAATCTTTATCAAATCTGACTAGAAAACAATTATCAGATAACAAACATTTGGACTTGCAAAACCAAAATTCACTTCTTCTTTTTCTTAGACCCGAGATCAAAACCGTCGATGTACTTCTTGTCTACTCCATACTCATTCTGAAGGAGGGCACTCACGTATGGAATCTGCAAAGTATTTCTGTTTTACGTGTCAAAACAGGATCTACAATTTTTACTCATATATAATGTAACAAAGTAGATGAAAACCTGGCTTCCTTGAAGTGTAATCTGGCCTCCTTTAAATGGTTCGGGTGCATCTTGGATGGATGCCACTCCGACTTGGCAGCGGTGGGCGAGTTCCCGTGCTTCCAAGCCAAACACCTCGCAGTTGTTGATGATCGTCACTTTCTTGTTCCCTGCGCGATTTTCAATCTAAATGTAGGAGAGAGCGCATATACAATTCGATGTTAGATTCAAACACACAGACGTAACAAAAATTATCTACAAATTACAAAGGTCTGCAGTTCACTCTCTCTCTATCCAGTGCTGAAATAGGTCTAGGTTTCCCTAGCTACCCCCCCGGGGCCGAAGGCCCCGGGGCATTCAACCCTCCCCAAAGGAGAAAACACAAAGACCAAAGGAGAAAACACATAGACACACAAAAAAGAACACTGAAGAGCGGAAGGAGTCATGATGTTTCTTCAGTGAAAAGAGATTTATGGTGTGTTTCGGCCCTACAGTACTCACGCATTCTCGCTCACATGCTCAACCTAAGGTTGAGCTGAGGCTAAAGCACCCCCCCCCCCCCCGGTTAAGGAAATTTAGGAATCAAATGATGCATATTTATTTTTATATGAAAGATCAGACTTTGAACCGCTATTAGCACCCGACCGAGACCGGAGCAGTGCTATATGCGAAGAGTGCGAGACTCGTGAAGGCAGCGACTTTGGGACTCAACATATGTTTCGGCTACGGCTAATGCACCCCACCCTAAAAAGGCTAAATGGAAGTTTCTGGCATTAAAACTAATATTTTTGGTTAGCTAGGGTCCTAAACCGTTGATCGCACCCCACCGACAAAGAAGAATAAGATAATAGGTACTGAATTTTAAATATAGTGTTTTCGCACCAAGGGTTGCAAGACGAAGGCACTTTATCTGTTCCGCTTTAATTCCAATGACGACTATGAGTTAGAGCTGGAGCACTCCGCGTTCATATGTCATGTAAAGAACATGTCTTTCACTCTATGTCCATCTGCCAAATTAGTTTTCTCTCTATTTCTCTACGTGTTTCGTGCACTCTTTCTCACACATATATTCTTAAAAAGAACATGCATCACACATACCACAATTCCAAAATACATATGTAGATAATGAAAGTGCATGGTTCTTGTGCTGTGATGCATGCGTGCAACTCTCCTTCTCTATTTCTTTCTCTTTCTTCTCTATTTCTTTTCCTTCTCTATTTCTTTGGATTTTTTTTTCAACTCATTCCATGGAAAGCATCGTCTTGTAATATGAACAATTTTTTTTCTATTTCTTTTTCTTCTCTATTTCTTTGGATTTTTTTTTCAACTCATTCCATGGAAAGCATCGTCTTGTAATATGAACAAAGGCTTTATGATTAACACACTAACACAGTCCATCATTAGAAAGACTCCACATAATAGAGAATAGACAGAGGGAAAAAAACAAATGAATAATTGTAAGGAGCAGACAGTGCGAGTGCGTGTCAGTAAAACTACTGTTACAGCGCAAGACATGCACGCCGATAACTAAAACAAAGCCTTTATTAAGGAGATTTTGCTAAATAACCTCATTTTTTTGGGAGAAAAATCAGTTTCTTGGCATAAAAAAGCGTTTTAATTTTTTAATACACCCCCCCCCGGTCAGAACCCTGTTTGACTCCATACACCCCCCGGACCGGGGTCAACCTCAGATACTATTTCAGCACTGTCTCTATCTCTCTCTCCTCCAGTGCTGAAACCTGCTTCTCGACTTGGGCCGGGGGTTACAAACGGCCAAATGGCCTGCCCGGGGGGTTACAAAGTGAATGAAGTGCAGAAAAGAGAGGATTCCAGGACTTCAGCCCGGGGGGTTACAGCGCTGTCATGGGTCAGAACTTTTGCATTGCTCCTCTCTCCCCTCTGTTTCTCTCTATCTCTCTCTCTGCTTTTACGATAGCACGGTTTTCCTAATCGATTACGGCTCAATCTTCGTTCGTTAACACTCAATTCAAGAAATCAAAAATAACCTTGAGATTAATTCTCGGAATCTTCAACTTGTATGTCAAGGTGCGCTTATCCGGCAACTCAATGACAAACGTAGCCGTAGCGAGAGACTAAAGTACAGGAAGGTTACTTTGGACAACCCGCTTACCGATCTGCCATCTTGAAACAATAATGCCATTTCAGAAACCTGAATCTTCTGATGAAGTGTGTTCCATTCAATAGTATCAGCGGATGATTTGATGAGGCCAGCAAGGAGTGGATCAAGCTTCACCGACTTCCCACTGTTCAGATTCTGAGAATATTTATCGCTACCATCTCTCATCCGCTAAACAAAATCATTTAACAACAAACCTGCGCTTTAACATAGGCAGTGATTCCCTCCCTCAGCTCAGCAATATCAATGATATCTCCTTTATTAGCCTTGCGAAATGTCCTGACAAGCGGTAGAATTGGTTCTGTGATCGACAGCATTTCATGCACTCGTGGGCCAATCACACCTGAATGAAGAAACTAGCAACTGAAAAATGACAAGTAATAAAACACTAGGGGAGAGGAGAGGGTGAAATAAAAAGAGAGAGGGAAAGATAGAAAGAGAGAATAAAATAACATGCCTGGCTTGTCGCTTTTCTCAGTTTCATCCGTGATCCGCTCATCTTTTACCTTGAAACTCTTCAGAAGTGGGTGCTCCCAATTCACCTGAAGTAGTATCAAAAGTTTATCAGCGAGTAAAATAGAATACGAACTGCAGAAATGAAAAGTTTATCAGCGAGTAAAATAGATTACGAACTGCAGAAATGACATCGACGCCCTTTGCTTTGTGGCCGATTGTGAGTAGAGTCCCGTGCTCGCCTTTGTTTAGTTCGTCTAGGAAAGACGCAAACTTCTTGTACTTCGTCTTCTTCATATCCAAGCGACGGCCAGCAGGAACACAAGGCAGTAAGCACTGTAGAACGGATAATTAATTCAAAAACACTAGACCAATTCCGTAAGTGACAAAAATGAAGTCAAGACTTCAATAAGAGAAAGAACCATCATCGGTAATTAAGACGTGCCTGTGAATAGAACTGGCCAACATCGAATGGAAGAGCAGCATTCTTTGTCATTCGATACTTCAGACCAGCCAAGAAGCACCGCAATGCCTACAGTACAAAGCTTTCTTTCAACACACCGTATAAGCATATGACTTACATCAACGAAACGCTTACCAAATCCTCCGGAGATTCCTGATTATCTGAATCCGCTTGACCGTCTCCAATTGTCTCATCAACAATTGGCGACAAGTTATCTTCTTCTTTTGAGGCGCATTCGATTGTCAATTTACAGACAGAAGGGATTTCCACATCTTGTTGCTTCGTTCTCTCATTTTCTTCAGCTTCCAGTGCAATCGCCTCCTCTTCCATCTTCTTGATAATCTCAGAAAAGCTCATCGACGGGGCTTGTTGGCGATTTCCCAGTTCCCTAAAATAATAACAATTCATTATTTTCGAGCATAATACAAATAAGCGGATATGAAGAAAAGTAATAAGCAAAATTGCGGACACGACCAAAGGTGATCCTTGTCAACATGGAGAAGCTGAAGGCCGCGTCCCTTCATTCCAGAGGCGACCATTTCATCGCTGCTAAGAAGAGAGCAGCCGACGGCCAAAGGACCAGTGAGACAGTCCCCCTTCAGGGAGCAAACCACAATAGGGCAGCCTCGAGGGAAACAGGGCAAGCCTATCTCCGAAGTCCGCAATATGCCTAGACATCGGTGAATTAGGATGGTTATGAGAGAGCAGAAGAAGAAATGGAAATAAACCTTGCATCATCAGATCGGCGCCATTCTCAAGGAAGCCGATGACTTGCTCTTGAACAACTACGATGGGAAAGGCCTCTTGGCTCAGCCACGTCGAGTACACCGACGGGAACAACATCTTTTCCTGCAAAAGTGACACCAATAACAGGTGTTATATAAACCTGGCTGAAAGAAAAACCGACAAAGTTCGTAAAAAGCGTCGTTATGTCAATGAGCCAACCGAAGAATCGTCGAATTCGAAGAAGAGAGGCTGCTTGTCGACAGTGTACACGGAGACTGCGATGTCATTATGAGTTGTGAGGCGAACGTGAGCAACTTTTGCACCTTTGGCGAAAGTCCCTTTGATATCCTCCGAGATCCGTGAAAATAACTTTTTCCTTAAAAGACAATTATAGCAACATAAAAAAATCAGGATACAAGTCTGTACTAACGTATCAGAATTTCGCATATTGACGTTCGACTTGACCGAAAATGGTTTCCGAAACATCTCTAACTGTAAGGACAAAGATTATCAGCCAGGATCAGCGATAATGAGAAGCAGCGGCGAATTTGAGAAAACTTTGTGCAATCTGGTGGCTTACTTATCAAAAAATTGGTGTGTGGTGAATATCATACTAATAGTAGTTGTTTTTACTGATTAAGAGCGGGAACTTGTCATCTGCGGGAATAATTTGCCTTCGAATTAACATGCCGCTTGCTCTCTTAATATTTTTTTAAACTTATTAGCAGTGTGGGTTTTACGTGCATTCGCTTTAGAGAACGCAGACGAGCAAGAGGTTGTGTGGATATGGAAGACGAGCAAGAGGTGAGCGTCGCTCCCAGCACTTCGTCTTCTCTCAACAGCCGATTCAGCCAAGTCGAGATTCGTAGTTCGTGTCTAATTTCCATTCTGCGGAGACATCTTTAGAACATTTCTGTTAAGGAGAAAGCAGTGGTGATAGTGCGGATCGGAAGAGAAGAGCGGCGGAGATGGAGCGGCCTCTCTCCGCTTCTTCCTTGACTCTCGCCGTCATGCCAATGTCTCAGAGAGTCTTCAACACGCCCGGCCGCTTCCGATGCCACACTCGCAGCTCTCATCATCGGCCCAGCTCGAGTACTTTGTCCTCTGGAATCCAATTCACAACATTCTCCATATTATTCTACTCTTTAGACCTGTTCGACCGTTATCGCGTTCCTGACGAAATCATTGAAGAGATACTATCGAACTTGAACTTCCGGGATCTCATGGCCGCCATGCAAGCTTGCCGGCGATTTGCGGCTGCGGGGTATGATCTGAGGAACTCTGCAAGTATTGTGATATGAAAACCCACTCCGATAGGGCCATTGAGATGGCATCGATGCCGTACCCCTAAGCCGAGTGGGGGACCTCTTGAGGTGCCCCCTTCGCCAGTTGCTCTTGGCCCTGGTGATTTCCGGGATCAGTTCCCAACGTAGTGGGGCCTTGTCTCCTCTGCGGGTCCGTAGCCGTGGCTCTGTAGAATGCACTTGTCTGCCGAGTTGCCTTTCATCCCACCAATTGGGACGGAACTCCCAGACAAGAGCTGAAAGTGTCGTGGTGGAAAGGAGTGGAAGAAGAAAAGTGGAAGCACTGTTTGGCTGCGGTTGAAAGGCATCTTTCACAGTCTGTGCAACAATTCCCCAACATTTAGTAGTTATGCCACAATGTTAGCCCAATCAGTGCAGCTTATTGAACTGTAAAGTATCTTGCAAGTTGAGATCGAAGTCCCCCGAGTGGCACGGCCTGGATTTTCGTGAGAAAAAGCCTTCCGAGCCCATTTCCGAAGCTGTTCTCATCCGTATCCTCGAGCGAGGAACTCGAGCTCTTCGAATCTGCGGCCGTCCGATCACCAAGTCATTTGAGGACGACGAGGAAGTTCATTGGTGTGTCTTCTTTGCAATGTATTACTCAGGTTTATCACGAAAGCTTTGCGCCATGTAGCCAGTAGAATTTTGATTATCATTCCCATTGAATCACAGTAAAAATTTTACTTCAGTTTTTTGTTTTGAAAAAATATACAATTATAGTATTCCTTTTTTGAGAGCTGTCGTTTAGGAAGAGTTCACTAACTCACATGGACTTCAGCGGAGTCCGAATGCCCCGCGATGCCTCCCCTCTCATTCATCTCCTCATTCCCACCACAACACTCAGGGTCCTCCACTCCTTCATTTATCATTCTAATTTATTTTCTTCCAGTGCGTCAGCCTGTCCGGCTGTCATATCAACGACGATGTACTAACATTACTCACTCAAAACACAATGATATCAGAGGTTGTCTCCGCTTATCTATTATCAGTTCTACAACATGCTGCTTTCCATTTTCTTGAGAGGATCACTGGGTGTATTTCAGCTGGATCTCTCGATGTGTTCTGGAATAAATCCAGAGTGCCTCGGTTGCTTGGTTGGGAGTCTTTCCCAGCTCAAACAACTCAACGTTAACTGCACACGAATTGGCAAAGCGGGAGCCGCAACTCTTGTCGAGGTTTTCACTCTTTGAATATGGCTTTCATTTGGGCATGCTTCTTTTATCTACATTTTGTTTAATTTCAATTTACTAGTCACGTTCTTTTCATTGGTTGTTTTCAGATGCTCCCAGGCTCAATAACACATCTAGACATTTCTGGAAGCGGTGAATCGGACAACCCGAATGATTCCATTGACGATGACGGTTACTTCTTTCCCTCTCCTCTCTCTCTCTCTCTCCCTCTCTCGCTCTCTATATCTCTCTTCTCCTCTCCCGTTTTCAGCCGTGATAGAGATAGCAGAGCGATGCCCACTTCTGGTTGAATTGCGTCTGTCCGATTCTCCAAAGATCACGGAAGAATCTTTTCTTCATCTTCTCGAACTGGAATATCTCCGCTCTCTCTCTGTCTGCAGATGCTACAACATTCGCCCTGTCATCTTTCTGTGAGTTTTCTTGCAGCATGATCTTCAATGGTATCAAAGTATTGGTTCCTGTTAACTGTAATTCACTCTGGGAATGGTTGTCTGCAATTCCTTGAATGGTTAAGCTGTATTCTGCAGTTAAGATTGATGATGTTTAGACAAGCGACATCCCTGACTGTCTTCTCTTGCTTTGGCTGTGTTACCGAGCAAGGAAATATCACCCTTCGAGAACGAATGCCGAATACCAAAGTGAATGAACCCGCCTACGCTCTCTCCCAGGTTCTTCTTCTTTTCCTCAATTCCATGTCTGCATTCATGTTATCGGGTATGCGATAAAAGAACAATTTCTGTAGAAAACTGAATTGTTATTATGGGGTGATAATTAAGGTTGCCCGTCCGACTCCGCCTCCCTCTTGTTCTTCCATCTGGGGCCAGCGCACAAGGACTCTGTACTCTTAGACGTCTTCTTTTCCACCCGAAATCATCATTGGGACGCTATATTATTGATAGGGAACTATTTTTTCCCAAAGTGCATCTTACAATAGAAAATATTTAGTCGTCGTGTTCATACTTCAATTTTCTGTTTGCGATCAAACATTCTACCAATTTCAGTGCAACTGATTTTATTATGGTTACTTCTGCATACTAATTTAATTTTAATTTAGTTTTCTCTGTTTTACAGTATGTTATAGAAATTCTGATGAATTAAAAAAAAATCATGTGCATGCTTTATTCTTCCCAGACCAGCATTTGGCATTTCTGTCGCAATTCATACGTGGCGCCGGTTCTATTACATGGATTAATATTAGGGTTGTACGATTGATGAAAGTGTGTTGTGACCAGAGGTGCACGCGGGCCCACATTTTTTGGGCCGGCCCGCAGTTTTAGGGAAAAAAATCTCGGCCCGGTCCGGCCCGCAGTTTTAGGGCCCTTGAATTTCGGGCCCGGGCCCGCTCCGGCCCGATTTTCAAATTCGTCTGATTTCAACCTCTATTTCGTAATTTTCTTAGCGAAAATTTTTTCTTCTAGTTTGCCGTTCACAAGGCTTCTCATTTACTTCATTCTGAAGAGGAATACAACTCCCGAGCTACAATACTATGTATGAGCAATAAGAATTCGCTCTGTCGCAAGCATGTATACTTGCAAATATTTGTAAATCGGGCTCAGGGCCGGGCCCAAATTTGGGCCCGGCCGGCCCTTGGACCGGGCCTGGCCGGCCCGGGCCGCGTGCAGCTCTGGTTGTGACTACTTTGCTCTGTGAGTGGGCATTCTCTTACAAAATGTTTTTGATTATTTTTGCTTACCATTAGCATGCTTGCGTATTTATAGATGTTTCATCAGATAACAGTTTTTTTTCTTCACATCGCAACCTGCGTCGGCCATTTGGACTGTGGGAACTGTTTTCGTTTTCGCTTGCATGTGAGCATAAATTATTTATTACATCGTTTTCCATATATGTATTTACAATAACAATAGAAGAGTGAGGTAGCTTAGATGAGACTGAAGGGGGGTGGGGAAGTGGGGCACTGATGAGTGCAGAAGTGGGTCATGCTGTTGGAGACAGGCGGAGGGGGGAAGAAGGAGTGGATCTGCTTGACACCCGCCACGTCCAGGGCACCTCTCGCAAACATCAGACGGTAGTTGCCGACCAGCAGAGGGTGCACCTGCCACATTTGACAGTTCAGGGAAAGTCAGAGAGAGGGAGAGAGAGAGAGAGAGAGAGAGAGAGAGAGAGGAAGAGTGCAAGAATGACAGAGATTATGAGAGCAAGAATGCAAGCCTATGTCTAAAATTACATGGAGAGAAGCTAAGCTACGAGTGATACGACACCAATATTCATAATCCTTCTAAAAATAAAAACAAGTAGTGAAAATGAAAATAGAGATGGACTAACAGCTAGTCGGAATGAGAACGGGGACACTGAGACGCCAGACACCACCACAGAGGAGGCGACCGTTCGCATCCTTCGCATACGTTCCATTCAGAAGAAGACGACTCGACTGAACAAGACACTTCTATTTAGACACCTGAGACAACACAATTCCTATTCGCAACTGCCAGAAATTTTTTTATCTCCCCTTCTCTCTCTCTTTCCCTTTCTCTCTTTCTTTCTCTCTCTCTCTCTCTATCGCTCTCTCTATTGCTCATCTCTCTCCGCAAGAATGTGCTTCAACCATTGTTTTTGCGTACCAGCGGAAGGCAAGGTTGCCAGTGGGTGTGTTATAAGATAAGGCAACACCGGCAGGTCGATTCGAGTAGAAATTGCACTCGAAGACAGTGTCGTTCGACTGATTTGCTATGAGATTACAACAGGTGTATGTACGTGCAAGGAATAAAGCATAGTTGAAAATACCATGAGATAATCTGTGGAGATGCCCAGCCCAATCCATTCCCCGTTGGGAAGCGAGGGATTGCGGCTTAGCGTTTCCAGCTGGAAAAAAGATGACGAAAATAATGGAATTTTGAGGGCTGAAAAGGCGAAAGAGAATATGAGACCCGCCTCAAAAGAGATCTACTGGCCGAAGTGACGCCAAGTGACTGCAAAGTCACAAGAGAGCCCGGAGCAGCTGACGGGCTGGCGCCAGCACTTCGGCCGCACTCCGCCAGATGCGTCTGGTGTTGCTGCTGCACTTGCTGAGGCTGCTGTTGCAGCAGTTGTTGGACTGGCCGGAGAAACTGCGGTGGCTGAGGTGCTTGGCGGACTTGTGGAGGCAGTTGCTGCACTGGCTGAGCCTGCCGCACCTGTGGCTGTCCCAGCTGCACAAGCTGAGAGCGGGTGCTCACGACGCAAATCACCAGCAGCACCTGAACTGGCCGAGCATTCACAAGTTCAGACCAGGCAGCAGAAAGAACGAAGCAAACCACTGAAAAGACGCTGCTCATCTTCCTCTCAGTCAGCGTTTGTCGTCCCTTCTCCCACAGAGATTCTTACTTTTATGTGCATGCAACTATGAACAACTTGCTTGTCCACGGCTATCCCAGCCAAGCCGTGCTTCTTCTCTCTGTCCACTCGGTCTCTGCATATTCTTTCGTTTCAGTACTTCTGTCCATTCTCTTCCATGTCTTTTGGCCTCTGCTCTATCTCTCTCTCCATCCATCTCTCTCTCTCTCTCTCTCTCTATCTCTCCCTCCCTCTCTGTCTTCCCTCTCGTTCTCTTATGTTGTCCAGTACCCTACTCATTTGCTTGCTCCTGTTATTTCCGGTTCAACACAACCCAACAACAAAATAATACATCAAAGTGGAACACACACAGAACGAGTATACATGCACGTATTACAAATATTGTTTATTTCTTTATTTACACATCTCAGTAAATGGCACGGAAGACTGGCAAGAGATAATGGAGGAAAGAAGGGGATGCTAGTAGTCTCAACTCTCACATGCTTGGACTAGCGACAAAATACTTCTAACAAGTCAACTCGATAGGATTCCACTGGCACTTCAATGAAGACTCGCATTCAGAGACGCAGAATGAAGGGTTATTTTTGATAACATGGAAGATCAACAACTTATATGTAGGCATGAATGTGTTCACTCTCAGGAAGACATATTTTTCAGAAGGAGCAAAGAATTGTGGCCTAGACATCTACAAATGTATTTATGTAAATACTGAAATATTTAGAATAAATTTAAATTTAATATAATCAACAGTTCAGTTACTATATAATAGTGAAACGATAGAACACGAGCAAGAGAATTAGACGAAATTGTTGACGGAACAGCGAGAGAGACAGAGTGGGGAGAACGAGAAAACATGTGTGAGAGGGATACAAACAGGAAGGGAGAAAGAACGAATAGAGAGGTGAGAGAGAGAGAAGGAGAGAGAGAGAGAGCGCGCGCGGGAGATGGAAAGATGAGAGAGAGAGAGAGAGAGAGAGAGAGAGAGAAAGATGAAGAGATGAGAAGAACGCGCTTAGCTGGAAGCAGCAGCTGGAGCTTCCCCATTGCCGTCGAGATTCTCTTGCTTGTCCTTGCACATCGTGGCCAGGAAAGCGCGAACTCCGTCGGAAACGGCGCCGTCCGTTGATGGGTCCTGAGGGGACTAACCAGATGTAAGTATGTACATACCTCTCGTCTGTTCTCTCTCTCTCTCTCCCTCTCCTCTCTATCTCCCTCTCTCTCTCCCTCTCTCTCTCCCTCTCTCTCGCGGCTTCTCCTTCTCTTACTCGCGGCCTCTCCTTCTCTTACTCGTAGAGTTCTTCATTTTGTACACATCGACTTTCAAAGAAACCTTGGCGAAGATCTCCAGATGATTTTTGCCCTTCCAGATGAGACCGCACCGGAATTCTTCGTCATTCTTTACAAGGAACTTGTGGATCTTGTCAAGGCAGTCGTGAACCTGGAAATATTGCGAAAACAATTGCGCATTGAAATTCAACGGGAAGGGGCAAATACAACGCAGACTCTAGGATATGAAAACTTCGCAGTGATTTATAGAAACTAACTTTACTCAGCACGACGTAGGGAAGTGGCTTCATCAATTTGCTGATGTCCTGAAGGGCGTAGACAGCTGGTTTTTGGAAGTCGCCGTTGCCTTTGAACCAGCCGATCATTTGCTGTAAACGAAAGCACCGTTGTTGTGCTCCCTTTAATTGAATAATGTACTTCAGCTTTGAATTCCTTATTTGTTGTCAGACGAAACAGCAATCGTTATTTCTTCCCATGACTAAATAATGAATGCAAAGACACAAACTTGGTCTGCAGCAGTAAAGAAGAGTTGTGCCCAAGTGAAGAATGGGAAGCCAGCTCCCTGGGGGTAAGTGGTGACGAGTTGCAACGGAGAAGTGGCCGCGAACTCTCCGTACTCCATCACCTGCACGCTTTCATTTCATTCATTCTATGACATTGAGTTTTAAAATTCTGGAATCTTTCATTTAAAAAAAATGATTGTAAAACCACATTAATTGCTGAATAGAAGCTGTAAATCGTTGACCTCGATGTTTTCGTTATATGGCGCCTTCTTCTTCTCTGGCAGATTCTCACTCGCCTCCACGTCAACTCTGATGGGGATACGAATAAATTAATTAATACACAATGTTCGAGTATAACTTTGAAATACATTTTTAACAGTTGGGATGTGAAAGTGACTACTAACGGAGGAGCCTTGGCGTAGTCGGCGCAGTCTGCATTGAAGCGGACAAGGATCTTGAAGCGGCCGAACTGGTAGGAGATGAGTTGGAAGAACGGGCCAACGGCGTGCTTCATATGGGGCTTCGTCATCTTCCGCTTCACCGATTGGTCAAAGGTCACGTGGCCAATCTCCATCAAGTCAGAGGCTTCCATTCTGAAATAGAGAGAGGGAGAGAGAAAGAGAAAGAGAGAGAGAGAGAGAGAGAGAGAGAGAGAGAGAGAGATGGGATGTGGAAATGTAGCTGATTGTGGGGGAAGAAAGAAAGGAAAAGAAGAGATGCCTTGAGAGCAAGACGGTGTTGCCGACTCTCTCGCAGTCAATGCGGAAGAGGCCATCTCCTGCCTCCTGGGCGAATGCGAAGAGCTTCTGGAGATTAACTGCATCCGTGATGAAATCGAACTGGCCAAAGTCAATCGGTTTATTCTTCTTCTCTGACAACAAACGGGCTGCGATTATCACTGGGTCGAGCGAGCCGTTGCGGACCTGCACAGGAAGCGGTCAGTAGAAATATGCATTTTGAAACATCTACTGTCATTTACATATGTACATAAAGAAGCATACGCGCATACAAACATATGATACATGTACATACATACATATGTACATGTGTACAAAGCTCAAATGGAAGGATTAGGTCATTCTAATATGTCGTATCAAGTAGCGTCAAGTATTTCATCGGATGTCATGTTGAGCATGCTCATGATCAGTACATGGCAAGGGACAGACTAGATGGTGTAGAAACAGATGATTTGCTGAGTGCCAGATTCTGCTGATAGTCTCAAGAGCCGAAAGCCGTTCGACTGGCAGCTGTTCCCGTCTATTCTCTTTCTGGTCTGCTTCTCTCCTTATGCTTCGTTCTTCTCTCCACATTCATTCTTACTTTGTCTCTCTTCTCTCTTTGTTCCCTTTGCTCTTCTCTCGACAGACCAATTCCAAGTTGTCATAATTTTGGCCACTCAGTTGTATCGAGCTCACCTTCATGTGGTTGGCGTCATAGATAATTACGCCGTGGTCTTGCATCAGCTTGCCTCCTGGCCAGAAGAAAGATTCTGGAGGACAGCCCGGGATCTGAAGTGAGAGTGTGTTTGAGAGAGGGAGAGAAAACGAGAGAAAGAGAGAGGAAGAACATTTACAACAACGGTATCATGACGACATATTCATTGTGCATATAACCCTTTGATATTCACGATTTACCTTCACGAAGACTATTTAATGTAAGTAGAATGCAAGGATATGGAAAGACGAACCATAATAGTAGGAGTTTCATCTGCAAGATGCCATTGATATGACCCGATTCGATCGACGTACTTCGTGGAGGTCGGCCCGCCCTTGCCGCTAAGGTTGTTGAGTGGCAAGAGACCATAAGGCTCCCCTTCAAGGCCATCGAAGAGCCAGAATCCCTCTACTGACATCTCAAAAATCTCAGTCACACAAACAAATCTTGACAGTTTTTGCTAATCTCAACGCAGTAATGAGCAATCATGAATTTTTGTAAAATTCAGCAAAATCGCAGCTATCTTTCACAAATACATTGAAGCTAGGTCACCACAAGATGTTAATCACCACATTATACCAGGATATCTGCAAGTGCAGGAACTGAAAATGCTATGATAATGGAAAGCAAAATAGAGAAGACGAGAGTCTGCATAGGCTGCTTAGACGCAACGCGTTCTCAAATCACGAAATGAAGAGAGATACAGATCTCATCAGAGGAATCAGGGAGATAGGGAGAATGAGAGTGAGAGAGAGAGTGATTGAGAGAGAGAAAATACTGTGGGAGAGAAAGGAAGAGGGCGGGGAAGAAAAGTTGAGAGGATTTCCCTCAGATTCTAACTTTTTTTTTCAGATTTAAGAGAGACCGGAAAAATGCGCGAGAGGGGCGAAAAGTATTTGAATCTCTCTCGCTCTCCCGGCCTCTGCTTCTCTCATTATCCATTACATCTCTTTTTCTTTGCTGCGAAAGAACATGTGCAGGACAAGAGGAGGCATTCAATAGCAATGGGATCAGTGGCCATTCTCTCTCGCATTGAGACTTCTCTCTCTCTCTCTCGTCTTTCCCTCACACATTTAAATGTGACCAAAGCTCTAGTCTCTGAATCAATGGCCTCTGGCAATCTGAGGGATCGAGTTGCTTTACACAGAGGACGACGGCTGGTGTTGCTGGGAGTGCGGAGTGGAGGCGGAGAGGGGGGAAGAGCCCCTCTCCCTCCTCAAGACCCTTCCACCCCCTCTCCTCCTCCTTCTCTATCAAGAATCTCTCCGCCCCGGATATGAGTGCTTCTCCAGCTAAGTCTGTCTCAAACACCTGCTTTCCGTTTCGCCATTCGTTGTTATGGCCATCTCCGCCCCCTCCAACGTCATCCTGCACTGATTCAATGAACGTCCATCAACTCACAGATTCCCAATGTCTCTGTTATAACGGACTAATAATCAAAACAATTTATTTACAAGATGAGAACTGAAAAAAACATAACCATTCAACTGGAATTGATTCTCGATCTGCCATCACCGTTACTAACCAACTAACAACTGAAATTCAACAACTCGCCAATACATTTCTGATCAGCAACAACTGCAGGCACCGGCTAAGCATAAGTTTCTCGAGTAATCTTTGGACTTCCTATATTCTTATGAGAGCTTGGTCACTTTCTTCAGGTCAACCTGATTGAGGAACATCGTCTGGAATACCGTATCCGCAAAGTCGGGGTAGTAGTTGCAGGCGCGCGTGCAGTCGGGCATAAAGTTGACTTCCAGAACAGAAGGAACAACTTTGCCTGAATGGGATGTGATTGAAGAGCTTAGAGCAGCCGGCTAGACTAGAATTACCGTGGCTGTCGTGATGGAGCATGACATCAATTCCATACATGGCACGAGATTGCACATTTGCTGCCACTCCACGGGGCGCTTCCTAGCTGTAATCAATTTCTCTCTCTCTTTCTCTCTCTCTCTCTCTCTCTCAAGCTACCTTGACGCATCTTTCAGGACTGTAACAATGGCTTCGTTGATCTTAGACTGAAGAGAGAGCCATTCCAACTGTGGATAGGATTGCTCCAGTTCCGCCACAAAGTCTTCACATTTCATCTAAATTCATTATTTACCTTTGGAAAACCAAAGAATAGAAAACCAAATTAATCAATACTAAGATGAAATGTCACCTAATGTACCTGAAGAATCTTGGTTGGATCTGCATAGTTGAAAACAGTGAAGTGAGTCTCAACATCATCCAGCTCCTTCAGCGAAAATTCCCTGCAGATTTCTTATTATTTCAGCATGATAAAACCAATTAAAAAGATAAGCAAACAAACTTGATTGCAAATCGAATCCAGAAGTTGTTGTAGATGTAAGCATCGAGTGGGCGGACGCGGTTGACGAAGACAATGAAGCGAAGATCAAACTTGACTTTTTGACAGTTGTCTGGTCGAGGGAAGAGAAGAGGGCGAGTGATGTACTTGCACGCGATCTCAATTCATTCAATTCACTAGCCAAGCACTATCTGTCAAATAATAAAAAAAATTACAAATTATTATTAACTCGTACATTTTGTTCCAAAAGAAATCGGAAGTCGAAAATGAGTCCAACCTTAGGTCCAGTCTCGACAAGTCGAAGGATTTGTGTGAGGGAATCGGAGACGTACATGTCCAGACCACGAGCAAGGTTCCATGGCTTGATTATCCAAGTGTTGTCTTCGTTGCTGAACTAATCAGTTTAGCAGGGTAATTGCAAACATGAGACCAACTTCTTCTCATTCTTCTGGAACTCTTCCACAAACTGTGGCAACTCTGTGATCAGATTGAACGCCATCTAAAAAAGAACATATTGTCGACAGGTCTACTTTTATAATTTAGGTTTTTTTTAAAGAACAATGCTGAAGTTCCCGGTGGCATCGCGATTTGTACCCAGCGTTTATATTGATTCCCACTTTTGCCAGGGAGCCTTCCGAAAAATTGCCTTGGAAAACAGAGGATCCTCCCAAAAAGTGCATAAAAAATTCGAAATCATCCGTTTTTCGGAATATTTTAGAGAAAAAGGGCTTGTACCTTCCCGGTCTTTGATGGTGGACCCCTCCGACAACATTTAAAGCAAGAGGGCATTTAAAAACTCCCCCCCCCCCCCCCCTTTCCGCCCCTGTCGAAGGGACCTAAGGCCTCCAGCCTACGGGTAAGAACCGAATCTTTTCAATTAGTAGAAAAGAAAATGACCTGGTGGAATGGATGCGACTGGCCATTCTTACAAAGAATAGCAGCAAACAGATCCTTCGCAGTCAAGCAGCTCTCACATGGAAATTGGTTCACCAATGCACCCGGATTTTTCTCCGCCAAATCTCTGAAAGTCGAAATAGCATTGAATCATTAACGGAAACAAGTGTATGAGACCAACATGAAATCATGGAAATGATTCCTGAGCCAAACAACGTCTGCATCTTCGAACTTGTCAACGGCTTCGATCTGAACTGTCTGGAGATGCTGGAGAAGTTGAACATCATCTGAGAAGACGCGAAGAGGACAGCGAGGAGAGAAGGAACACGAAGACTGGGCTGAGGACGAGGGAAGAGTATCCGCCACGCGACCACCCTGAAGAGAGCGAGAGCGAGAAAGAGAAAGAAAGGGAGGGAGGGAAGGAGAGAGAGAGAGAGAGAGAGAGAGAGAGAGAGAGAGAGAGAGAGAAAGAGAGAGAGAAAGGGATGAGTAACCAGGAAGAAGGCCTCATTTGGAAAGAGTCGTTCGGTAGATCTCCCCGAGAAGTCTCCGCCACACCACGGCCACTCGAGAATCTCCACCCACTCTGGATGTTGAAGAGCAGTCAGCGATTCGGTCCAGTCACAAAGGATCTCGGCTAGAATTGATTGCAGTCGTGGAAAGTGTTTATGGGTCCAAGACTGACATTCGGCCGGGATGTCCATGGTGAAGAAGAGAATGGAGTAAGCAATTCCATGGGGGACGAAGAAGAGAGGCACGAGACGGGCGTTGGCAGAAGAACGAGAGTGGCCGATACGGCTGCCCAGCTCATCCATCAGATACCACACCGACGTATTCCCCTCGTCTTCCTAAACATTCCATTCTTTGGCAAGACAAGAGATGAGGGAGGCTGACCTTGTTGAACCGGAGACTGTAAGTACCGAGATACTTCCACATCTTCTCCATGACAGCATCGATGAATTGCTCCTTCTTTGCTGCTAAAGAAATCTCCATTGGTTTCTGGTCACCGTCCCCATCAACAATCTCGTCATCTGTTTCTTCATCGTCCTCTCCAAGTATATTCTTCTCTCCAACCATGGCAGCCACGCGCGACAGAAGTTGTTCGTTATCTCTGCTATTAAAGATATATAACAACTCCACATCAGAGAAAACGCCTACCCAGTGATTAGGGTAATGATGAAGTAGAAAAGAAAGAATATATACCTGAGTTGTAAGCGAGCTTCGCCATGGCGGAATGACCACGCGTGGTCAATGAGGAAAACCGCGTTCTCGTCTTTTGCTTTCAGATTTTGTGATACCAACACCTGAAATTTGCTGGGTGTTTTCTTAAAGAACGTTTAGGATTTCATTGATTAGAGTGAAAGAAGACTCGATGGGATAACCTTCCATGCGACGTCGCCAACATCTCCATCCGGCTCCTCACAAATAATCGTCATATACTCACCGGCATCGAAAATCTACAATTGCGTGAAGGTGAATAACTGAAGTAATGAAAGAAGAGCACTACCTCATTGGCGAGCTTGGAGAAGAGCCAAGGCCAGAGAATCTCAGGAACATCTGCAGCAATTAGCTGAGCGCGATGCGCAGCCCGAAACTGCTCGAATGAGTACGCCAGTCGAGGCGTGTTCTCGTCAGCCATTCTACCAGTTGCCTGGAAGAATCTCAGTTAGAAATACGTCAACGATTAACGCATGGAAGAAAACTGAGTCTGCAGCGCGAACGGCGAAAACAATTCTAGTTGGTTGTTCGCCCCTTTGACCAACCGGACTAAAGTAATGTAAATGACAATCTCCTTTCAAAATTGATTGTAGTTTATAGTTTGGCGCAGTTGTTGCTGAATTGTTTTTCCTCATGACTCATTCACTGGATTTCTTAACCCTATTCACGGTGGGTTAGGCGTATGGAATTACGGACATTAGAAAAAATTGGAATTTAGCCAAAAATTCCGCAAAGGATAGTATCTCAAGATTTTTTAAGGGAAATCGTGCCGAGAGCCTTAAGATTTCAAAATTTGGGCAGAGAAAAGACGAAATAGTATTCCATTTTATTTTAGTGTGAAGTGTCAACTACCGTAATGGCCATTTTATTTTAGTGTGAAGTGTCAAGTACCGTAATGGCCCCTTATTTAGTGCAGCTTGGTACCGTAACCGCGTTTTTCTCATAATTCGTACGGTCACACTAAAAAATCTCTAATGTCCGCCTTGACCCACCGTGGATTGGAGCTATTCGTCGATGACTAAACTATTTGAATCTTAGAGAGCCTTTTGATTGCGTATGCCAAGTTAACATTTTTTCAATTCGTTCTTAGGATGACCGCAGATCTATTCCTCCTCTCTATATATCCATGTATCATACGAGAACACCAATATTACTGTTATATAATTTTAAAAAAATTGTCCAGAGAGTTGTTTCAGACACCGAGACTAATGGGTTCATTGTTCTAGACTCACATAGACGAGGGTTCTGCTTGGCTTTAATTTCGTGATTTGCTTGTAGTCCCATTGTGCATTTCTAGATTGAATGATGGGCCTTTTTGGCAAGACAAAGGACCCCAAGGAGCATGTTCGGGAGCTGCAGCAAAAGTTAAGGAAAGAGATGCGCAGCTTGGATCGTCAAGTTCACCAGATTGAGCGTGAGGAGCGAAAGGTTTGCAGTCTTTCTTTTTTTTCTTTAAAATATTCCGTGCTTAGGTATATTATAAGATCACGAAATTTTTCGTTTTGTCTTGAATATGCTCATTAAATTCAGGTGGTCGTCCAAATCAAAGATGCGGCGAAGAAGAATGATCGCGACGTCTGCATTATTCTTGCCAAATCAGTCCAGCAGTCGCGACAGGTATTGTTTTCTTTATTCTTGCATACTTTTCCTTCTGTGAATGAATGTTACTTGCAATTTAGGCAGTGAAGAAGATCCACGTGAGCAAGGCTCAGATCAACTCGGTGATAATGGGGATGCAGGAGCAGCTGGCTGCCATGAGGATGGCTGGCTCCATCAAACAATCAACGGTCGTCATGCAGAACATGCAAAACCTTGTCAAGGTTAGGCGATTGCTGAACTAGACTCAGCATGAGCATTTTCATTCTATTGGCAGGTACCGGAGATCATGAAGAACATGCGAGACATGGCTGGTGAAATGATGAAGCTGGGAATCATTGAAGAGATGGTCGAGGAGACATTCGAGTCCATGGAACCGGAGGATCTCGAGGAGAAGGCTCAGGTAACGACTATTTTGTTGTTCTTTTTTGCTCTAGTCAAAATGCCTTCTCGGAATACAGTATTAGCTACCGTAGATGGAATCAAATTAATCAGTTTGATTTTTTAAGCTATAAAAATATTTGCAGGCGGAAGTGGACCAGATCCTGTACGAGATCACAGCGGGCGAGCTCGGAAAGGCCCCTGCCGCGCCCATCAAGAACCCCGCAGCCCACGCTGCCAACGCCGGCCAGTTGGACGACATGAGGCAACGTCTCGATGAGCTTAGTCATTAGCTGCTCTTTCCGTAACACTCTTCCGGGTCGCGTCCACTTTCCCCACCTTCCCACTCTATTTTTATCTATATAACATCACTAACTCTCACTATCCCTAGAATCCCCAAAGATGTTCCTTTCTCATATTCGATTTTTTTTCCTGCTATATTCATATCCACTGTACAGAATTGAAAGTCATTTAATTAACTGTATGAAGCTTCTTCTCCAATTACTGGCTAGGCTCCACTGACCAGCTTTATGATCTAGTAAATGTTAATGTGAATGACAAAATGAGCTAGATGTTTTATGACATGAGCTATTACTCGAATAAACTTCCCCTGAACCAATTGTTGTACACGAGTGAGTGAACTGTTTGATCAGTCGTTGAATATCGCTGTAATTTGATTTGATTTTGTTTCGTTTGTGAACCGGAATGTGGTGGAGATGAGTGAGGGAAAGTTCTACGCCGTGGCTCACGGTTTCAAGCGCGGCGTTTATGAAGATTGGAGCGAAGTACAGAAGCAGGTTTGTCCCTTCTCACTTTTTAATTTGGCAACGTCGCACAATTCTTTTATTAGTATTAGTTTTAATTGCTTTAAAGGGCATTTTTTTTACTCTACAATTTGACAATTCTTACGCTGAAAGTCATTGCAGGTTTGAATTTACAGACTAACGGGTTTCTGCAACCAGTCTACAAGAAGTTCGAGACTCGCGAAGAAGCCGAGAAGTTTGTTGACAGTCGCAAGGCGCAACGCATTGAATGTTAGTTCTTGTTGACCTTGATATCTTGTGATTAAGTATTTTTTGAACATGTTAATTTGCGTGTTAGATGCAAACATCGAAGAAGCGGAAGACGCGACTGCCTTCTACGCTGTTGCTCGTGGCAAAGTCGTCGGAGTTTTCTTGAGCTACGACGAAGTCAAGAAACATGTCAGTTTATTGTGTTTAGTCGAACTTGGAATCCATTGAAATTCGTCTCAACTTCACGGAATGTTTAGATTGCCGACTATCCTCAGCCGCTTCAGAAGAAGTTTTCAACCTACGAGGAAGCGAAGGCGTACGTTGCGAAGTACTACGAAGGAGTCGGAATTGAGAAAGAGAAGAAAGGAGAGGAGAAGGAACCAGCGAAGAAGGAGAAAAAGGAGATCGAGGAGAAGGCAACCATATCTTCCGTCTCTGGTAACTCTTTTTATTAAGTTGAAATATTAAAATTGTGTTTCATCCTAGACATTGATGATGTTCAGCCACGGAAGCGAGATCGACTCGCTCGGCTGCGAAAGGAGACAAGCCAAAGGTGTTCTATGCAGTGGCCAGGGGACACAAGACCGGCGTGTTCACCGACTGGGGAGAGTGCAAGGAAGCCACCACCGGGTTCAAGGGAGCCAAGTTCAAGAAGTTCGAGTCGGAGAAGGAAGCCAAGCTCTTCGCTGAGGGAAAGACACTCAAACAGATTGGTCAGTAGGTGGATTCGCATGCTATTTGTGCCTTTTGATTGCACTGCGACTGATATTTAAAAAAAAAAATTCGTCTAAAAAAAATATTGATCTTTAAAAATATCCTTCGATCAATGGAAATATTGTTCGGTTTTCCACTACAAGATAAGATTGGAAATTGATAACTGCAGAAGAAGTGACAAAGCGCAAGTCGGATGAGAAGGAAGGCGGGTCTCCGCCGAAGAAGGCGAAGAAAGCTTGATTCTGGACGTCTCTACTCCGTTCTCCCTAATCTACACTCCAATCTAAGCTGCCATCTCATGGATAGACCGCTTGTATCTACGCTTTAAATCGTCTATTTTTTATCTTCGTCATTAAGCGTGACAGATTCAGTCCTAGAGTTCTTCATGTGTTTTATTGAAACAATACTCCCATTTCGTATAAATGCGCCGTAGTTTTGTAGAGACAGAATGGCATAATAAATATTGCAGAGTAACTGCTTGATTAGGCACCGCTGATGATCCTGTATATTTTGCTGGCCAGTAATAAAGCATAGTATCATCGAGATTGTCAAACTGTTTTGTCGTGAGAACAGTTTGAGCTGTTGTTGATACCATTTTACTTGTTTTCTTCCCCTGTTTATCATGGGGGTTAATTGTGTCAGATTCTCGGAAAGGTCGGCGGTTCGATAATGGGGAAGCTGAAGGGCGGCTTCTATGCTGTTGCCCGCGGTAGGCAAATCGGAATCTACCGGACTTGGCAGCAGTGCGAGGAGCAGATCACGGGATTCCCCAACTCCAGGTCCTTTCTAGTTGTACGAGGGTGTAAAAGATAAACGGAGTGTGGATATATGCTCTTCGTAATAATACTGTTATGGTAAGAAATATTAATGTATAAAGATGATTCCCATTCAGTAGTTTTTTGATATGCAGATTTAAAAAGTTCGGCACGGAGGCCGAGGCTCGCGCATTCATTGAGGCGAATCGCACTCCTGACTTTCCCATGCTCGGCAATCTCCAGCAGAACATCACTGGAGGTGTGCTCATACTTTTCATTATACTTGCACTCATTGTAAGAGATTCTAATTTTTATCGGGCTGTGGCAGGTGTGAATCTATGATCCGTTCTTTACACACCTCTTTTATAAGTCATGAAATGTCTTTGAAATGCTTGTTCTGAGAAGAGTATTTCATGACCATATTGAATTTGGTGTTTGAATTGGCGCCGTCTCGGAGATGAGCGGCGCGGGGCGGACGCGATGGCGATGGTCACGGGAGAGATGGATTATGAAATAGGCAGGCATGAGATTATGGAGGGTGACAAAACGAACGGAGTGAGTGTAGGAGCTCCCATAAGTGTATCCTAGGTTGTATGGATCAGCAAACAGCGAATACTCTGTTAACGTAGTGGTTGCAGGCCCAGCTGGAGAAGCAGCGTCAGCCCTCCTGAACCTCTTCATGCCCCCCTCGACCTCAGTCTCTCCTGCTCGGAAACGAGCTCACTCCACTACAGCCGCTGCACAAGATGGCATACACCAGAAACGTTCTCGATTGTCAGTCCATCTTTTAGTCACCTTCATGAACATCTTTGTCAGAAAGAACCGTTATCATGAAAATGTTTGGATTGATAATATCAGTTACTTGCTAACAAATTTATTGCAATTTAATTTAGCATAAGCTTTTAATTCTCAGCGTCACATGCAGCTAAATATTTCGAAATACGCCGTGTCCTGATGCTTGAACGCGCTGTTTTATTGTGAAGAAGAACATAAGTCTGCGGAAGTTCTGTTACTAGTTCATTGGACTATTTCCGAGCTGTTCCAGTTCCTTCTTTCCATTTTCCTCTGCTTTTTATGCCTTTTGCTGCCTAGATGAAATGATGTAGGCGTGTGACTCCGCCCCCATTCCTGGTTCTTCACGTCCCATCCCATCACCCCATCATCCCCTCTCCCTTCTGTTGTGTCTGCTGGCAGTCCACTAACGACTGAAGAGCGACGCTGCCTTCACTTCTCTCAAAGCACCTTCCCTTCCATTTGATCCCGAGGCTGTCCTCACCATGGCCAAACAGTTCGATGCGACTTGCAAAGAAGAAGAGGAAGAAACTATTCTAGACGCCTTCCGTATCTTTGATAGAGATAACAAAGGATTCATCAATTCGACCGACCTGAAAAGGGTAATGAAACGACTGGGAGAGAAGCTGAGCGACCATGAGCTACAGGTGCAGTGCTCTCCATCCTCCAGTCTCATTTCTCTAGCAAGTAGTCAGCAGATCTCATGGCAGGAGATGATCGAAGAAGCTGACACGAACGGAGATGGACGGGTCGACTTCTGTGAATTCGCGGCCATTGTGCACGACGAAAGTGAGGAGGGCACACCGGAGAGACTGTCAGACCCCGAATCTTGGGCATATCCGCTAGGGCAATGAGCGCTGCAATTTTTTTATATGTACTAAAGTTGTTCCACAATTTTTAAAGAGGAAAACAGTTTACTACTGTAAGTTTGGTTGCGTGCAGTCTTTCTTTTCGTTTGTTCCTTGCTGCTGTCTTGGGAACGAACGTTAAATCTTTTTTCTTTTTCGCTCTCCATATGCTTCACTGCACTTTTGCTCTAACAGGCACTTGCCATCAAGAAATATGATGCCAGTTCCGTGCGGCAGAAGTGAGAAACGAGAGTGAAAGACGAAGCTGGCGAGAGTATATGAGAATTAATGAGAAGGATCTTCTGTTTCAGCCAAGGCGTGAGCTTCGATGACGTGCCCGTGGTCTACACCGATGGGGCTTGCTCCAAGAATGGACAGAGTGGCAGCAGGGTTCGTATCAGAAAAGGGAGCAAGACAAACACAAACTATTTTCTTCTTACCGTTTGATGAGTATCCTGTCCTTTTTCTTAAAATTTTTTTTTTACGATGGTAGTTAAGGTCTACAAAGCATTTAATTTCGTAACGATGGATTCTTCAGGCAGGCTATGGCGTGTGGTGGGGCGACAACCATATGGACAACCAATCGGGAGGAGTCCACGGAGACCAGACGAACAACCGAGCTGAACTTCTGGCAGTCATCCAAGCCATCAATAAGGTTCGTTTAGTTTAGTCAACCAAGCTCGCTTTTCTATTTCTACTTCTTTTTTTGGTTACTTCGCTTCCCGGTCACAACGCTCTATCTCTCGCTTTCTCATCCCGCGCTCTCTCTCTCTCTCTCTCTCTCTCTCTCTCTCTCTCTCTCTCTCTCTCGCTCACTCGCTCACTCGCTCTCTCTCTGTCGATCTGTCTCTCTCGCTTTCTCTCTCTGTCGATCTGTCTCTCTCGCTTTCTCTTCCCTCTCTCTCTCTCTCTCTCTCTCTCTCTCTCTGTCTCTCTGTCTCTCTCGTACTCCTGACCTCTCGGTCTCTCTTGTTCCCCAGGGCCTGCAGGCCGAGTGAGTGATTGAATCAAGTGCGCATAGTGAGTGTTCCCTTGCAAGGACGAATGCTTCCCCAATCCCAATGAGTGTTTTTGTTCGCAGGCCATCGAACGTCACTACCCTCGACTCGTGGTGCGAACCGACTCTCAGCTTCTGATTAACAGCATGGAAAGATGGATTGAGAAGTGGAAGAGAAATGGATGGAGGACTGCCGATGGCAAGAATGTCAAGAATAGAGACCTACTCGAGACGCTCGACAACCTGCAGCAGATGTGCCTTGTGAAGTTCGAGCATGTTCCTGGCCATGCCGGAGTCAAGGTTAGGGACAAGGGGGGCGATAGTCAGCAAGATTAACTAGAAGTATTCATTTTTGTTTTCGCTTTTAAGAGGAGCCCTTCTGAACATTATGCCTTAAAATAAAAGGATAGTTGGGAACGATTTGAAATTGCTATTTCCGACCAGTTTCTTCGTGGCACATTTTAACTACAACTCCTTGGCATTTCCGAGCTTGGATGAGATGGAGGATAGAGGGGTTATATTCATACATTTAGCTCTAAAAATGGTTCGGGGCACAACTTGGGACCTGTGATGGCCTGATAGACGAAAAAATCTGCGTACCCAGTTTGAACACGGCTGATGCTCCGACCTTTCTGAAGAAGTGTTTCGATTCAGGGCAACGAGATGGCAGATGCTCTTGCACGAGCCGCGGCTGCTGCTGTCTCCTTTCCCATTCTTCCTCCCAACCCAGCCGCTCCTTCCGTCGCTTCTCTTATACCTTCTGGTCTCAGCAACATCTACAAACAGGAACAGTAGTTGATCCTTTTGTTTAGAGGCCACTGCAGCTTATGACTTGATCGTGTTATGCATTTTTAAACTTTTATCTTTTCATCTTTATTCGCTTTCTTTCCATGACTTGGCATTCGTTGAATAAGATCAAAGAAATCTCCTGCATTTCTCCCATCAGATTTTTTTTTGCAAGCCAATTACAATTAGCCATGTCGTTGAGACTAATTGTAAGCTGTATTTTGTTCGCTTTGCTTCATGCGGACCCTTGCCCGAAGCTATAAGAATGCCAATTATCACCTAGAGTATTGGTCATCTGAAAGATATTTAAGGTTCTATTCGTTTTCACCAATTTAAGTGCAGACAACCGGCATTCTTTTTTTATGTAATCAATCTTTGCAGAGTGGAGTTTTATAACTTGCCTTTGATGCTTTATTTATCTTGCTCCAATCCTTCGTAATTAGGAACTTATTCGTCACTTTTCGTTGCCTTCTTTGCTCATTACCGGATGTTCCTTTGCATTACCACTAATCCTTATGTTTAAACTATTAACGAAAATCACGTAAAAATTAACTGTCGGTCCTAATATTGTTCTTTTTGCCAATGTTCTCATTATTTCAACGAGTTATTTTATCGCGTGCAGAGTAAGATCATTGCACATTTTGATTGATGCTTCCTCTGCCTTGCTAATTCATCTCGCTCTTTTCCTCCTTGATATGTCATAATTCGTTTGCTTTCGTACTTGTGTGTGCATTCTATTTGTGTACATGGGATACTCGTAAATGTGGAGTCAAGTAAATCAATGTCACAATGAAATTGAGAGAATTCCCTATCTTCTGGTTGTTAACATGCTCCGAATAATGATTATCTGAATAAGAGAAGAGCTTTGTTTTTGAAAAGCACTCAGGGTACTAAGCCGTTGCGTCTGCAAAACTCGTATAAGAATGTCGAATTCTCCTGGAGCAGTTGGTTTTATTCTTTTTATATATATATATATATATATATAAAAGCTGCAGTTGTTTTCCTCCCTCTACACCCAAAGTTTTTGACACCGAATTCATACATTCTCTTCGTCACATCTCACTCTCGCTCTTCTCACTCTCCTCTCTTCTCCCCTTCCTCTCCGGTCTCTTCTCTTCACCCTCTCTCTCTCTCACTCCCGCTCTTCTCACTCTCCTCTCTTCTCCCCTTCCTCCCCGGTCTCTTCTCTTCACCCTCTCTCTCACTCCTCTCTAGTTTCCTACTGCTGAATCTGTCATCGTTCTTAGCACAAGCCATTGGGTCATTATTATGCAGCAATGCAAATCGCCAAGAGAATCTGTCGGTTGTCAGGCGAACGTTTCTTTCACTTGAACGCTTAGACTTGGCTGCTCGTTTGATTTTGACGTCTCGATGTAAAACAGCCCATTCTGTTACTATCTTTCTCTGTCTTCTCCCATTGGTTTCTCTAATTTCGTATCCTGGTTCTATTTTCAATTCCTACATTACACATTTACTTATTTTCTTTTTATGAATGGACTACACATTGTTTGCCATGTCTTTGTCCAGTAGTCATTCTATATTGTGCTTCAGAGTGATTGCGTTTCATAGAATGTCTGATTGACTGTTAACAATAAGGTGTCATGGCGATTCCGAAGAAGAGCGAACATGTGGTTCACGTCGGGATAGCTGAGCATCGCAATCGAGCAACTGCCGACAAGGTTCGTCCATTTGTGATTCCTTTGCAAACCACAAGAAGTATACATCCCCCTTGTAACGAACAAAAGTGACAACTACTGCTCAGCTTTAATTATACAAAAAAGTCGCTAGCCTTATGAAACAAATTCTGTGATATGCTCGCAGACATGATTAATTGGTAGTGAAGGGACTCGATTGCGACGAAGAATTTGCATTGGGGGGCATGAGCAATGCCTGCTGCTAGTCAGTCAGAGGCCAACGATGTTGTTGTGGTTGAGTTGGCCTTCGCTGTGTTCTGGGGAGAGGGCGACAGTCGCAACTATCTCCGGTCACTGGCCACCACTGGCAGGGATGATCGCAAATTTTCTGAGCTCTGCGCCATGCTCAAGCTACTTGTACAGGTTTCCTTTTGAACAGCTTCGTCTCTCTCGTTCTCTCTTTCTTTTTCTTTTTCTCTATTTCTCACACACTCTCTTTATCTCTCCTTCTCTGACTTTCGCTATCTCTCCGTCTCTCTCTCTTTCTTTTTCTCTCTCTCTTTTCCTTTATCTCTCTCTCTCTCTGGGTTTTTCTTTCTCTCTCTCCCCCTCTATTTCTCTCTCTCCTTCTCTCTCCCTCTGTCTCCCCCTCTCTCTTCCTCTCTTCCTCTTCCTCTCTCTCTCTTCCTCTCTCTCTCTCTCTCTCTCTCTCTCTCTCTCTCCCTCTCATTCCTCTCTCCCTCTCTCCATCTCTCTTCCTCTCGCTCTCTCTCTCTCTCTCTCTCGTTCGATTAGGCTCGTGATTGCGGTGTCCGCAGCCTGCACGTGTACACGAATGCACGCCGCCTGATCACTCTTTTCAACGAAGAGATTCGAGTTTGGACGTCGAAGAGCGGGCGAGCTTCTCGCATTCTGAATATAGCCACTGCTATCAGGGCATGCCGGGCTGATGTTCAGGCTTGTTTTTTTTAAATCATATCTGAAGAGAAGGAGAGATTCGAGGGAGAACGAAAACAGAAATATCAAGCTAATTTTAAGTTTTTGATCAATGCCATTTTGGCAGATAAATGACGGAGCTTCAGGTTTTCCTGTGCTTCGTGCCGGCAACTAACGCCTCCTTCATGAGAGCACAGAGAATGGCTTTCGAGGCACTGGAAAAGGCGCAGATAGAGAAAGAGATGAGGGAAAGAGAGGGAGGAGAGAGAAAAGAGGCGAAGAGAGAAAAAGAGAAAGAGATGAGGGAGAGAGAGGGAGGAGAGAGAAAAGAGGCGAAGAGAGGAAAGAGACTGAGAAACCAGGAAGCAAATGAGAAGCAGAAGAGAAGGCATCTCGATTAGGTTTCTCTAGCTTCTTTTCTTACTTATTACTGTTATTCTATAAAGAAACTAATTCCTTTCTTTTTTTCATAATCAGTAAATTTAATATGTTCACATCTTTTCTGTTGCACCCAAGCTTCGAGTGCTTCTATTTCTTGCTTGCGGAACAATGAAAGCATGCTAGACACTGTCTTATATTTTCTCCCTACTTATTTAAAGTCCGCTCATTAGTGAGTTGAAAAAGTGCAAACGTAGACAGAGTCTCCTCGCTTTTGTTTGCTTCAATTTTATTAATTATCAAGGAGCCCTTCAGCACAATCCGCCAGCTCTGTTATTATCTGATTTTATCCCCTTTGAAGGAATCATTGATGTGTCTCTTTTTCCCAATTGTTTGTGTTTTTTGTGGCTAAAGCTGAATCTGCTACTGAAGTACTTCCTCTTCTGGCTAGTATTCAATGGATCGTCACTTTCTGGAATCGCAATTGACTTCTCTTGAAAGAGACTAAGAAGGGGTGTTGTGATGCAGTTTGGATGGAGGTGGAAGGGGTGAGAGGGAAGAAGAAGATGATCATTGCAATCTCTTCTTGCAGGCTCTGTGATGCTCGAGGCGTTGGCTAGCGGATTTCCGAGGATGGATATGCCACTTGTAATGGTAAGGAGAGAAGAGAAGAAAGAATGAGAAAATCGGCAAAGTAACAAACAAGTAACACGTGACTGCTTATAACAAGTAGAGAATATCTTGGAAGCGATGGGAGATTGTGCGAAGCACTAGAAAACATAATGAGATGGAAGAACGAAGTTCTGCTAACCTCCTGGCCATTTCATTAGATTTCACGCAACTTTTCAACATGTCTTCTTGTATGCTTATTTCTTGGATCCCCTTCTTGTTCTCTCTCTCTCTCTCTCTGTACTTACTTTCTCTTCCACGCATAGTTCTCACCTATTATACGGTCATACTTCCCATATAACCGAGATTATCCCCTTGAATGTGTAATTCTAGCAATACACCAAACAACTTTATCGAATAGGAACCCGAACCGGGAGTGTATCGGTGGTGACGAATACAAGATAACCATGCCAGGCATGGGAAGGAAGGAAACGAGAAAAAGAAGAAACGCAACAACGATGATATTGGAAGAAGCAGTATAACGAGTATGAAATAAGAAGCAGTATAAGTGTAACGAGTAATGAAAACATTAAGCAATATTATAAGATGTAACGGATAAACGCAGTAAGCCATGATGAGAAATTAGAGGGACTTAATAACTCCTCCTTGAGTTGCTGGGGAGTTGCGAACGTAAGCCGAGAATCCACCGTCGCTCTTCCACCTTCCAATGCGTTTGACCTGGTCTGAAGACCTGCCAAGGGAGAGCATGCGATTCGCCATCCCAGAGCGGGCACTATGCGAAGTGAATTGGGGAAGGGAGAGGGATGTAAACATCTGAGAGATTAGTTTAGATAAGTGAGAAGGTGAGAGATGGAAGAGAGGATTGTTGGAAGAGGGAAAGACTGGGGAAAGGGGATTGTTAGAGGACAGGCCTCCAGAAATATAAGTGAATAAAGGGGATAAGCCTGAAAGGTCCACGAAAACGAAAGAGGAAAAAGCAACAAAACGAATATGATTATCTGTAAGTGGATGAGACCCTTGAGGAGGGAGAGAAGCACGTTTCAAACCGGAGAGAACTTGAGAACAGAGAGGAGAGAGTGATACTGCGGAAAACTTTGAGAAGGCAGCAGATAATTGGGAAGCTTGCGATCTAGACAAGGCAGCATGTGCTGCATAAGCAGTCAAAACATAAGGGGAGGAAGGGTCTAATGTCGGTGGAAGAGAGGAGAGATATGCTCTCCAAACGGATGCGTAAGCTCGCCATGTATTGCTGGCTCGAGAAGACGTGAAGGAGTTAATAATAGATTCTGCGGCGTCTCTTCCTCCAATGTGCTGGGCTGCTCGTAGAACTCCGGACCACTCTGATCTAGCGGGTCCTGGAAAGACATCATTGAGAGGGAGGGAGGGATCCCTTACACAGCCAAGATTCGTAGAATGAGTTGCCCCTAGCTTGCACTAGAGGCGTCCTTTTTTCCCGCCCAAACCTGCACATCACTCTTACTCCACACTACCGTATGCAAACTTCCATTCCCACTAGAATTACTTACATCCAAGCCGATAATCAACAATTATACGGTCATACTTCCCATATAATTGTTGATTACCATGCTGGGAAGGGTACATTAACCGGGATTGTTATGTTGCCAGGAGAAATTCTAGTTTGAATTTCGCGGGTGTTCGGTAGAGAGTCCTGTAGGGATTAGAGGAGAAGGAGAAACTTCAGCGTTTCTTTCTTTATTCTACGACTATCGTCGTGGTTTAGGGTGACAGTTTTGATTTATTTGGATTGCTTTTCTGGTTTGATTTAGTTGGATTGCCTTTCTGGTTGAGTTACTCAAATGAGTTCTGCTTTATAGAAAAATGGGCGATGAGACGCAAGATGCGGAGCAGATCACACCGCTACCGGAGGCACCACCCGTCCTCCAGCCCAGCATGATCTCTCCTAAGGAGTATGCTGCGCGAGTCAAGGCCTTCCTGAACATCGAGCCGCGAGCCCCTCCTCCGCGACGTGAGCTACCCAAGCTCACATCACGCGGTTCGTTTGGTTCTCAAGGCCTTTGCCTTCCTCTCTCAGAGAGTGTCCCAACATCCACATGCAGGATGCGGCGTAGTCCTTCATGCGAGGCTACCCCCTCACGGGCGCAAGGTAACATATTACCAATTGCAGTGTATCAAGAGTCGGCGACTCCCATGGGCGAGGCCATGTCCGATTTGGATCAAGCAGAGGCCGCTACGACTCTCGAGGACGCTTTGGACTTCGTAGCAGTCGCAAAGGAGAGACTCAAGCGCAGAGTCACACACATGACTCTGGCGGACAAGAATCCAGGCTTCTGGCAAGCTTTGGAGGAGACGGACGATACGGCCAGCGAGGACCTGGATGACAAGACTAAGAGAGCTCTCGAATTGGCGCAGAAGAGAGCTGCGGGCCCCAGTACCGGCGCCTTCAAGATTCCGAAGAAGAAGGCGCGAGTAGAAGAACCGCAGCCCTTTCGTGCGGCCTCCCGCCCTCGCGCGGGAGAGACCGATGACAAGAGTAAGTCAGTTATGCCCTCCTTAAAGGATTCAGTTTCCTTATTGCAGTGGACAAGATCTACGCCTTCATGCAGAGGCAGCAACTTCAACTCGACAGGATGTCGAATGCTGGTCGACACTCGACCTCCGTCCGCTGCAACCATTGCCACCGCCAAGGCCATATCTTCCGCAACTGCCCAGAAGTCCAGTCTCTCTTGGCCGGAGCTGTTCACAAGCCAGCCCCTCGAGAGGACAGCAACTAAGGGTCAGTCGTTCAAAGCAGGTCAAATCCACGAACATCTAGATCATTGGGAGAACCTGGCCCCCTCGGATTTCATTCTTGACACTCTTAGGGAGGGTTTCCGTCTCCCCTTTTTGCATGACGTAGAGATTGCAGAGAGAAAGGCCCCCCAAACTCCACTCGGAGGAGAGGATTAGAGTTTTGTAAACGAGGAACTGAGCTCCCTCTTGAATTCCGGGGCCATAGAACTATGTGACCCTTCCCAGTTAGTGTTGTCGAGCAGAATCTTTGTGGTGAAAGGGAAGAAAAGACGACTTGTCATCGACTTAAGCTACTTGAATCTTTTTCTGGCAGTTCCAAAATTCAAGTTTGATTCGATCGAGTCTATGGTGCCCTCTCTTACTCACTCGAGTTTCGCAGCGGTCTTCGATATGAAGTCTTGTCATCACCTTCTAGTATTCCCGGAGCATAAGAAATTCCTAGGCTTCGAGTGGGGAGATGCTTCTTTTCGTTTTCGAGCGGTGCCTTTTGGTCTAGCACCCGCACCGTGGATAATCACCAAACTTTTCCGTCCGTTGATTAGGAGCTGGCGCTCGCTGGGGATGGAGGCAGGTCTTTTCCTAGATGACGGTATCATTTTGGCTACCTCAGAAGGAGATCTAAGACTGGTTGTCAGTAGGGTTAGACAAGACCTTCGAAACCTAGGGATCACAATGGCAGAGGAAAAGTGTCATTGGTCTCCTTCTCAGCAGGTGGTATGGTTGGGAACGGAGATAAACCTCCTAAGAAGATACCTAGCCCCATCCAAGGAAAGGAGACAGAAACTGGTCGAGAAAATTAGAAGTTTCCTGCTAGCCCAAAGTCCTTCATATAGAGACAGAGAACAGATTCTCGGAATGGTTGCTTCAATGTTCAACTGTTCTTTCGCTCTACCCCTGCTAACACGTCCACTAGCGGACACAGTCTCAATAAATCTACTTGCAGGGAGGTTACGAGACGAGGGAGAAGCTGCTAGTAATGAGGAGAGGAGAGCCCTGGAAGGTCTGCTGTCAAGAACGAAGAATGAAGAA
Organism: Allodiplogaster sudhausi; assembly: GCA_945643635.1. Lineage (NCBI taxonomy): Eukaryota > Metazoa > Nematoda > Chromadorea > Rhabditida > Diplogasteridae > Allodiplogaster > Allodiplogaster sudhausi. Next base: position 7,610,843 of record CALZFC010000005.1, read on the forward strand.
GTGAAGAGAGAACTAGAGAAGAGGATCGGAGCGGTGGCCACGACAGATGCATCAGACGTGGCAATCGGTGGGTTCATTCTTTACGAAGACAAGAAATGTTCCTTTTCGAACAATTTGACGGAGGTACAGAGGGGTTTATCCAGTACTGCTAGGGAAATGTTGGGTATACAACAGGCAGCCATGCTGGCAGCCGAAAGACTGCCGGGGAACAAGATCCTTTTTCTTACGGATAATCAAGGAGCAGTTAGTATCTGTCAAAAAGGCTCGCGCATTCCTATTCTGCAAGATCTTGCATTCTCCATTAACGGTATCTTACATAGAGCTAAGATTACACCGTTCTTCTCCTGGATTCCTAGAGAGCAAAATGAAGAAGCAGATGCCTTGAGTAGGGTACTAGATCATGATGACTGGGCAATTAATGATTACTGGTTTCAATTCTGCACGCAAAGATGGGGTTTGCCAGACGTGAACTTGTTTGCTTCCAGAGAGACAGCCAAAGTTTCCAGGTTCGTCTCCCGGCAGCGCGAACCAGGATCCTATGCTGTGGACTCCTTCTCAAGGGACGACCTCTGGACTGGATCATCTCTGGGTTGGTGCGTCCCTCCCCCTTCTCTTTTGGCGCTCACGTTGATGAAGTTGGGGTTGTACGATGCCAAGGTCATCTTGGGGTACCCAGTTTGGGAATCAGCCAACTTTTTCCCTCTCATTCTGAAGGCAAAGAAAGACGGACGGGTTAAGGATTGGGTAAGAGTAGAATTAGAACGCAACATTATAGTCCCCGGTCATGTGCAAAATCAGGCATTCAATAGCTGCGCTCTCCAATTCGATTTCGAGTTCCTTCTCTTTACCTAAAAGGCCTACTTTCGATATTCTACCATGGCCTGTCCTGGAACCTAAGTCGATAAAGTGTTGTTTGTAGTCGGGGTTTTTGTACACGGTACAGCAGGGTAATCGGGGTTATGTGGGAGGTAGTCGACCGCATAATTGTTGATTACCATGTTGGGAAGGGTACATTAACCGATATTGGCATGTTGCCAGGAGAAATTCTAGTTTGAATTTCGCGGGTGTTCGGTAGAGAGTCCTGCAGGGATTAGAGGAGAAGGAGAAACTTCAGCGTTTCTTTCTTTATTCTACGACTATCGTCGTGGTTTAGGGTACTCCCTCCCGCCCACCACATACATTGTATTTCAGGACGAGCAAGACTGGAGTGGAATGAGTTGCTGGGAGCAGCAAGAGACATCTCAGGGCCTTCCTCTCTACTCAAGCTTCGATCATCTCTCTCTTCTTCTCTCGCCCACAACACGTGGAATGCGTACTCATCAGCGTGGCGAGCTTACCTGGCGCACATTCCTCGAGGATCCGAGCCCTCTTCCCCTTCCAATCTGACTGCTTACTCGCTGTCTTCTCAGCTCTCTCGTTCCCAAGTTTCACACTTATCAGCCGCCTTTTCGTTGTTTGCTTCTTCCAGTGTTACTCCACTATGTAACCGAGTTCTCTCAGGGCTTAAGCGCTCTTCGGCCCCACCTAAAGGTGCTCTACCTCTCTCGGACCACCACATTCGTTATATTCTCTCAGCTTCAGTCTCTTCTAAGGATGCTAGACCTCATTTAGCAGTTTCGCTACAGTATTTAGCAGGTTTGAGGGTAAGCGAGGTAGCGGCCCTTATCTGGGCGGACCTTTCTCTCTCCTCTTCCAATCTCTCTATTGTCATTCGTCGCGCTAAGACGGATCAATGGTCGCTAGGCTCTAAGGTTTTTATTGATTTGTCTGGATCACAGATTCTCCTACGGTTCATCACGGAGTGCTTCTCCACTCACTCTGCTACCTCTCCAGTGTTCTCTTCTCTCACTTCAGTGTCCCACATCTCATCCTCTCACTTATCTAACCTCATTTCCCGCATGCTCACCTCTCTTTCCCTCCCACAATTTACGTCTCACAGTGCTAGGTCTGGTATGGCAAACCGCCTCCTCGCTCTAGGTCGCTCCACAGATCAGGTGAAGAGAGTCGGCCGATGGAAGAGCGAAGGAGGATTCTCTGCCTACGTTCGCTCCTCTTCAGCTACCCAAGGAGGAGTTGTTCCCCCACTGTCATCTCCCTGACTCTCTCGATGTTTATTTATTATTATATATGTCACATCACATGCATTCTCGTTATTAATTACTCTCATGTTTTTGCCGCGAAACCACACACATTGGTTTCCTCGTTTATTGTTACGTCACCATTCTACCATGGCCTGTCCTGGAACCTAAGTCGATAAAGTGTTGTTTATAGTCGGGGTTTTTGTACATGGTACAGCAGGGTAATCGGGGTTATGTGGGAGGTAGTCGACCGCATAACCGAGATTATCCCCTTGAATGTGTAATTCTAGCAATACACCAAACAACTTTATCGAGGAACCCGAACCGGGAGTGTAGATTCGAAAGTGAACTTAATTGCAGAGGAGGAATTCGAAGTCAAAATCAAGAGATTCCCGAGCAAACGCCTGATTTTGAACCTGGCCTGGGATGATGACCCAGTGGCCCCTCTGCACTCTTAAAACGTCCCTGACAAGACCCGAGCGTTTTGCTCTTAGAATGAAAGGGTAAAAATCCGCCGACTCCCAGCATGGGTAACCCAGAATGACCTTAGTCTTGTAAATGAACAACATGTTGAGCGTTCTCACCAGTAAACAAGGGGGGGGGGGTACGCACCAACCAAAAAGTCGAGAAGCCCATATGTCGCCTCTGGAGAAGGCGTCCACAGCATGGGATCCAGGTTCGAACTGCCTTGCGATGAATCTGGAAACTTTTGCTGTTTCTCTTGAAGCAAAGTGATCGATTTCTGGGAGTCCCCATCTATCGACACAACGTTGGAACCAATGATCATTAATCTTCCAATCGTCCCGGTCTAATTCCCTGCTTAAGGTATCTGCTTCCTCGTTCTCTTCTCTAGGAATCCATGCAAACACTGCCTAGACCTCCGCCCTTTGCAAAATCCCCCGAATGGACACAGCTAAATCTTGAAGAAGAGGGACCGTAGATCCTTTTTGGCAAATGCTTACCGCACCCTTGTTGTCTGTCAGAAAAAGAGTGGAGCTACCCTTTAGTCTCTCCGCTACCAAGAGTGCTGCCTGTTGAATCCCCAACATTTCTCTAGCCGTACTCGAGAATGTCTTTTGCAACTCAGTGAGGTTCTTGGAAAAAGTAATTTTCCCTGTGTCCACCGTGATATACCCACCTATAGCAACTGCCGACGCGTCAGTGGCTGCAACCGCTTCCAGCCGAGTCTCCAGCACCTTCCTTATTCTCTCATCCTTCTCCAGATCTCTCAGATTTTGCAGCGCGCTTCTCTCGTCCTCCCCCAGCGGGTGATTCAACCAGTTACCTGCAGCATGAACACTTGAAAGAGAGTTCGCCAATGGTCTGGTATAAAGAGGAAGACCCACTGAAAAATTTGACATAGAGGCTACTATCCCCAAAAGCTTCTCCCTGTGTTTCAGAGTAGGGTTAGGAGTAGCAAGAAGATCCTCGATTGTCCTTAAGAGTTTCTCCCTCCTTGCTCTCGACGGGGCCACTATCTTGTTTTCCAAGTCAATCTCCACTCCTAACCACACTACTTTCGTTGAAGGGTGCCATTGACACTTCTCTTCTGACATGGTGATGCCCAACTTCTCTAAGTCCGTCCTTATAACCTCCACTTTGTTTCTAAGATCTTCCTCTGACTGGCCCAAGATTATTCCGTCATCTAGATACAAGGTTGTCTCAATACCCATTGATCTCCATCGTTTCACCACTGGACGGAATAGTTTCGTAATGATCCATGGAGCTGGTGCTAATCCAAATGGGACTGCCCTGAACTGAAAGAATCTGCCCTTCCACTGAAAACCCAGGAACCTCCTATCAGCAGGATTCACCATTAGATGGTGGTAGCAAGATTTCATGTCGAAAACCGAGGCAAAGGAGGAATGTGAGAGATAAGGGAGGACCGATTCCAGGGATTCGAATTTGAATTTGGGTACTGATAGGAAGGTATTCAGGTAGGATAAGTCAATTACCAAACGATTCTTCTTCCCGTGCACCACAAAAATTCTGCTAGAGATCTGCAATTCTTCCTGACTCACTTCTTCAATAGCCTCTGAAGATAAGAGATTCCATATCTCGCGATCAACGAATTCTTCGTCCTCTTTGCTAAGGGGGGACTGAGGGGCCCACCTAGTATCTAACGAAATACCTGAGAGAAATGGAAGGTGAAAACCTTCTCTCAAGGCGGAAAGGACAAAGTGTGGAGGTCCTCCACGTGGTCGTGTAATGAGCCGGCCCGAAAGAAGAACCTTTACTGTTTCCCGGGGGAACCGGGCTTGTGTGCGGCTCCTTCAAGGATGGAGCGGGCGAGGGGGCAGTCCCGGATGAAATGGCCGAGCTGCTTGCAGTAGTTGCATCGAGAGATGGGCGATGCTCTGGAGGGGCCGGCGGCGAGTCTGTCCAGCAGAAGCTGCTGCCGCTGGACTTGGGTTGCGAGTCTTTTAACTGCAAAACAGAATGAGTCTCAATTGCACTCTTCCTTACTTCTAAACAGTTACCTTCTGAATCGCTATTGTCATGATCTCTGTTTCTTCTTCTGTGGGCCCAGAGTCGTAGATGAAGAAGAAGAAGCCGAGGGAGCGCCAGACTGGGAGAACTCCAGAGCTCGTCTCGTCAATTCGTCCATTCCTCCCGAGAACTTCTTCGCCTTGTCCAGACCAGCCCAGAAACCAGGATTCTCGTCAGCTAGCTGCATGTGGAGTATCCGTTGTTCCAGCTTCTCTTTTGCAGCCGCGATGTGCTTCTGAGCTGGGTGATCCGATGAGATCGCAGAGCATGCCAAGTCCAAGTCCGTGAGTGCCTCTACCATCGGCCGGGCCGATTCCCGATAAACTGTAAGCACAGAATAGATTTCCCCGGGTGAGGGAGTCAGATTGCTCTCCCCGGCTGAGGAAGAGCTCTCCCTGGCTGAGGGAGGCAAAGTGCTCGACCCGGCTGAGGGAGGCAAACTGCTCGACCCTGCTGAGGAAGAGCACTCCCCGGCTGAGGGAGGAAAACCTGACTCCGGCTGAGAGTGCAGGGAAAACAAAGATAAACGACCTCTATTAGTGAATTCCGGGAGCTCGCGTCGCGGCAGAAGTGGTCCCCTTTGAAGGAATCATTGATGTGTCTCTTTTTCCCAATTGTTTGTGTTTTTTGTGGCTAAAGCTGAATCTGCTACTGAAGTACTTCCTCTTCTGGCTAGTATTCAATGGATCGTCACTTTCTGGAATCGCAATTGACTTCTCTTGAAAGAGACTAAGAAGGGGTGTTGTGATGCAGTTTGGATGGAGGTGGAAGGGGTGAGAGGGAAGAAGAAGATGATCATTGCAATCTCTTCTTGCAGGCTCTGTGATGCTCGAGGCGTTGGCTAGCGGATTTCCGAGGATGGATATGCCACTTGTAATGGTAAGGAGAGAAGAGAAGAAAGAATGAGAAAATCGGCAAAGTAATAAACAAGTAACACGTGACTGCTTATAACAAGTAGAGAATATCTTGGAAGCGATGGGAGATTGTGCGAAGCACTAGAAAACATAATGAGATGGAAGAACTAGAAGTTCTGCTAACCTCCTGGCCATTTCATTAGATTTCACGCAACTTTTCAACATGTCTTCTTGTATGCTTATTTCTTGGATCCCCTTCTTGTTCTCTCTCTCTCTTGTTCTCTCTCTCTCTCTCTCTCTCTCTCACTCTCTCTCTCTGTACTTACTTTCTCTTCCACGCATAGTTCTCACCTATTCGCTGTGATGCGTAAGCCACGCCCTTGAGCTCATCCGAAGGCATATAATATTATTGACATCCTGATTGCTATCTTTCTCTGTATTCGTCCTGCCCACTGCCTATTCTCACAACTTCTCTCTTCTGTGGCTTCTTCTGCCGAACTCTAGTGGCACGTAGCTATTTAGTTTCATTTTTGCCGAAAAAAAATAGCTATGATCTCCTTCAGAAGTAAGGTTCTTAGCTCTCTGCGAGTTGTCAAACAGGACCCCGCCCCGTCCTCGGAATGTCCTCTGCTGAAACATTTCATCATCCCGGTCTAATATTGGTAGAATTTACAAGCAGACCACACTGGAAATAGAGCTGCAGAGAGGGAGAGAGAGAGAGAAAGGGAGAGAGAGAGAGAAGCAGGTAGTGATTCAACGCCCAATAAAGCATACCTGATAACAGAGTTCTTCCCATTAGCCATTCTGGCGCCTTTTGTTTGGCTCATGGGTGCATCATCCCGCCTATCCCTCTTTCTATCTCACTCCCTATCTCTATTTCTTCCTTTCTTCTCTCCCTTTCTCTCTTCCTTACCATTTCTCTTTTTCATGCTATCTGGTTCTAAACCTCCCTTCACTTTTTGCTGCCCTTTTTTCTTTAGCCTGAGGTGCAAGAGAGTGAGTGATTGGGAGATGCATAAGTTGGCAGAGATGTGAGAGTATTTCGAAAGAGTGGGGGATGGCGAGAGAGGGAAGAAGAGCGAGGACACGGGGCGAAGGACAGAGAGGCGCCTAGAAGCCCAGTGACGAAATCTAGGAGGTGCGTAATCTTGAGAGACTGTCCATGTGGTGACAGGTTTGTGTGGAAGGCCTCTATATTAGTGGCAGCTTCACTCATCATTTACAGATGGTCAAAATGTAAAATAATTCACGATTGCTTACTATCATAATAATATAAAGTATGATTAGGTGGCAGTAATGCAACCTTTTCTTAGGATGTCGTCTCCGTCACCCTCCACCACCTTCCGCGAGCCTTTTCTCCGAGCTGTGGTCGATGGAAGAGTCTGTGTTCTGCCCGGCGATGACTTCGAGGTTGGCCCTTTTCACTCTCGATCAGTATTATTAGATTATTGTGTAGATTGCAAGCTCTAACTGAGCTCTTGATTTTCCATTTTTCTCTCCTACCATTTCTAAAATGTTGTGTTTCATTCTGTTTGCCTATACTTCACTGTTGCAGTGCACGATCTACTCTGTGTGCTACCCGTGTGATCCATACTTGGATTCATTCGTCGGAGTCAAAGTGGAAGGCAGCCAGCCCGATCTCGCTATTCTACTCGCTGCTTTCCATGCCATGGATGGCTGCCGGGTAGGTCCATCTCAATAGAGAAAGAGAGAGAGAGAGAGAGAGAGAGAGAGAGAGAGAGAGAAAGAGAGAGAGAGAGAGAAGAGAGAGAGAGATTAGCTGTATATTTGAGCGTGCGGGGAAGCGAGAGATGCGAGTGGAGACGTCGAGCCGTCGAGCCGCCTTCATCCTCAACAACGTCGCCCCCGTCGTGGAAGGATGCTGCCTGGTCAGTTTCGAGCCACTGGGATTCTTGCCGCCCACTCAAGAGGAACTGGCTACCATCTACAGCCTCTACGTTCGATCTCGCACTTATACGGTAAGAAAGAGAGAGAGAGAGAGAGAGAGAAAGCGAGCGAGAGGAGAGAGAGAGAGAGAGAGAAATCGAGCGAGAGAGAGAGAGGGAGAGAGAGAGAGAGGGAGGGAGATGGAGATGTGTGCAAAGGGTTACAGGAGCACATGGAAGCAGTGGTGAAGCCAGGAGAAGAAGTGAGATATGCCGTGGCTCGACTTCTCGAGGACTTCTTCGATGCCATTCGTGACAGAATGGAGTGTGGCCCTCGCAGAGGAGTTCTTCCCTTCCCTCCCATCTCCTCTCCAATCAACCTGCCATTCAATTGCAGTTGTGGGTCGGTTGCCATTCTCATTCCTGGATTTCATTGTCTCTTTTTATTGTTTTATATATTTTTTTTGAATAGTGACTTGGAAGATGATTGTTGAAATGCTACAGAGACTACCTGATGTGCAAGTCGAGGGAGCACCCACCGTACTTGCCACTCCTGGGCAAAGAGGCCGAGGTGGAAGGCCGTGTCTTACCGGAGTAGCTGCCAGGCCGCAAGAGGTGCTAGTCTCCGCTTATCCCTTTAACCATTCCTATCCATCTTTCCATTTTGCTCTCTCTCCATATTTCTCTGACTCTCTTTCCCTTTCTCTCTTTCTCCTTCTTCCTTCTCTGTGAACATTACTACTAACTCACACGGTTTGTTTTGTGCTTCGAAAGAACTAGTCGTATTGTTTTCGACTTCTAGTGGATTTCAGCTAGTTTTCGTCTACAGTACTCTCTTTCGGTCTTAGTGGCGCTCTTTTGGTAAGGCCCCTGAACTGACGACTCCTTTCTGGGATCTCTTCGACTTGTTCTCCACGCATTATGGATATCATTTTACATAACCATCCAAACATTCTTAATCGTATCTTCATTTGGTTTTCCGCGATTGTTAGCTACAAGAATACAGTTGTGATAAAATAAGACTACAATTGTGATAAACGTTCGCCGAGTGTTTATTGTAGATCAATTTCTGCAGTGTACTAAAACGCTGATATATTTGTGTGATTCGGCATGTCAATGTAAGAAGTAAGAAGACAGGGTGGGATAAGTCGGAGAAGTTTAAGTTTCAAACTGCTAGGGTTTGAATAGAAGGCGGGATGCTACGTGGATCTCTCGTCCGCCTCTCCTCTCACTCTTGGCCCCGCCCACCACCGATCTCCTCTCCGAGCACCTCGAATGCCTCGCTACAGTACACCTTTGAATCCTTTCGAGAGGCAGCCGCAGCCTTCCAGCCTTCAAGGGAAGCCCGTGAGGTAATCGAAGGAGAACGACAATTTGCCCGGTACGTTGCAGCCACTGTTTGGTATGAGAACTTGTATGGGTAGTGATTGTGTATTGCGGAGCTTGCAGAGCATCAGTGGGTGTGGCGATGGCCACAGGCATAGCAGGCGCGTACTCGTGTGCCATCGTGTGGACACCGACTGCCAAGAGTGGCCTGCCCTCATTCCTCCTCAAGTTGCAGCCAAATGACAACTTTTGGTCAAAGCTGTGAAATACGCCCTTGCCCAGGTGACTTTTTCAGTTATTCGTTTATTCTTTTTTTTTAAGAAGCCAGTGTCCAACTCTCACATATGAGAGAGTGTGAAATTCGATGGAACGTTGATAACTCTTTCGATTTACACACTTTCTTATATTAGAGATGGCAGTTCTGCGGACTGCTTCTTTTCTTTGTTCTGCTTTCAGGCCCTGGCACTAAAAGAAAGTCACGTCATTATCAGAGTTCCCTCGCAGCCTCTGGCCAATGTCTGCAACGTTAAGTTCAACGCCCACGCACACTCAGAACTCGTGAAGCAGATTCAGAAAGCGAAAACTCGTCCTGACTTCCCTGTCCAGGTTTCGGCTCACCATTTTACGTGCGGAATGGAATATATTTCGGCTTTTTACACCGATAATTTACACAGATAATTTAAAATATATTTTCAGGCAAAGTTTATCCACGACGAATCACCTCAGTCACTCGAATCTCTGGAGTCAATGAATGAAATCGACTTTATACATAAGAATCAGAGGGGCATTGACTGGCTTGAGAAGATGTAAGGCCATTTATAACTTGTTTATTATTTCGTTGGTAACATCACTTCATTCGTGTTTTCTCATATCATTTACATACATATCACGGCCATTTCGTTGATTTGATAAAGCAAATCTTTTCTGTGTGTCAAATTAAGTGAGTTTTCGGTATGTTGCCAGCACGGTTGCACGTATTTACGTCTTGTTTTCTGGGATAACGACCATAGAGAGCTGAAAAAAGCAATTGATAAGCTGTGAGATAGCTTAGAGCTTGTTGATGTACTGTAGAAGTGGATGCAGAGAAGGGTCTTCCTGTTCTCGACTTCCTTCACATTCTCGATAAGCCGCCGTCTCTCGCTTGGAAAGCGGCTATTCGATAAGGAAGGGTCAGTCATATTCTCCGTTCATTACTTTTTTTCTTAATATATTTTTGTTGTATTCCACGGATATTTTGTAAGTGTTTGCTGTGTGTTCTGGTTTTCTTGGATTGCAGGTTGCCAATCGTGTACACGACTGGCTATGATTTCATTCGTGGCGGTGCAAGACATTCTAAGTCGGCCGTTTTCTGGGCCGATGGTGACCCATTGAATACTATTCTTACCCGGGTTGATGGACTGGATTTCCATGCTGCTCGTCTCAGATCTGTTTGCATTGCTCTTCGACAGGTTCGGCGGTTTCTTTCTGTCCTTGAACTATCGGCGGAGGCAACCAAGGCCGTCGTTTTGAAGTAACCGAACTTCTTTTAGGCACGTGATAAGAAGGGTATTCGGGAAGTGCTTGTCAAGACTGATTTCTCCATTCGAGGTTGCAAAGACTTGAAGAAAGCTATTGAAGGGTTTACAAAGGGAGACTTCGTCTCTTTCCGCAAAAGAACCCGGCTAAGAGATGCTGATCTCTATGAAGAGTTTCATCTTCTTTTACGGAATGTCAATGTTGGTTTTCCCTTCCATATTTTTATTCCGATTTACTGGAGCTTGTTTTCAGGCTCATTTTGAGTATGCTCCCACAACAGGCCTTCCTGATTGCCCACCAAATTATGTCATAGCAAAGTTTTCCGCTGATTCTTCAAAGCGAGTGGAAGAATCTTTAAACGCGATAGAATGTTAGTGACTTCCTGGCCGAGCTAAATATGCCTCTTTTTCTATCATGTCCTTTGCAGGTTATAAACTCCTAGAAGGGACCTGGGAGTTTGGTAGCTCTACCTTCTACCCTGATAGTTCCAGTTCATCCCCTGGCCTCTCCGCTGATATAGTGCCTACAGTAATCGTAGCGGCGAGGCTCCAACACGTCGGAAAGTATCACTTTATCAAGGGAGCCTTCGCGACATTATGGAAACAGGACACTCTAAGCAATTTACCGGACACTAAACGGTTTCACATTTTCTCGGGTTTTATAGAAGAAGCCAGTTATGGAAGAAGGAAAGACTAGAAAAGAAGAGCGGGGAGAGAGAAAGAGAGATGAACTGAATTTGGAGTGGGAGTTTCTTAGTTGAATCTTTTTGTGCAGACCTGCCGGCTCTCCCCACCGCCTCTGCATGTTCCCTATTACTTTACTGCGGGCTGAGATGTCTGGTATCAAACACGCGCTTCAAGAGGTAATCTCTCGCTGAACTCTCTCTCTCTCTCTCTCTCTCTCTCTCTCTCTCTCTCTCTCTCTCTCTCTCTCGTCTCTCCGTCTCTGTCTCTCTCTTCTTTCTCTTATCTCTCTTCTCTCCATCTCTTCTCTATCTCTTCCTCTCTCTCTTCTCTCTCATCTCTCTTCTTTCTCTCTCTCTCTCTCTCTCTTCTCTCTCTCTCTCTGTCCCTCTTCTCTCTATTCTCTCTCTCACGCTCTTCTCTCTCTCTCTCTCTCTCTCTCCCTCTTCTCTCTCTATCTTGGTCTGTTTCATTCCTCTTTTTTTTTGCTATTGACTTAATAGTTATCTAATGTAATCTCTGCTACAGGCTGTGGAGGCAGGCCTCCCTGCAGTTCACATCCGAACTGATAGTCTTGTGTTTATCCTAAACTGTAGAACTGGTTGGAAGAAGAGGAACGGCGAGCCAGTTGCCAACCACTTTCTGAACAAGCGGATTCTAACTCTGGCCAGCAGGCTAAAGGTCTCTGCAATTAATTGCTTGCTCCTTCCTTCTTATTTATTGCTTTATTTTCCTAGGTCAGCATAAGCGCTGAGCGGCCAGACATTTCTGTAGATGCCGACTAGGCGAAGGCGATCGAAATGGCGGCAGAGGGATTACTGTATCCACTTCTCCGCAAAGCTGACCCCTACAGTTTGAGTGTCGTCGAGATTCTGGCTGGCAAGACAGATGTTGAAGCTCTAAAAGGAACCGGGTACGCCCCTCAGGTGCCTTCCTTGCAGCTGATATCTGGAAATTGGAGGACTCCACGAGTTCGCGCCTTCAAGCGAGGCCGAGGTTGTCCCATCGGGATTCTCTGGGATACGGTAGATGGTGGTAACGTGCCAGACGAGAGACTCGTCAACGAGCTGCCAAAGGGACAGCGAAACAATATTGATGTTTTCATTCACGTTCTTGAGCGGGTTAGCCGGAGGATAGAGAGAGAGGAAGAGAGAGAGAGAGAGAGAGACAGAGGGAGAGAGAGAGGAAGAGAGAGAGAGAGAGAAATTAGTTGAAATTGAGCGGGAGAAAGAGATTAAGAGATGAGGAAAGGAAGGAAAGCGAGAGAAAGGAATAAACTGTTTTCCGGCTGTTACGTGCGGGATTCCTCACTTGGTGGTGCGTACCAACATGAGGCGTGCGGTGACGGACATGGAGAAGCACATTGACATTTGGAAAGAGGGAGAATGGCGGAATTGTAAGACAGAGCCGATTGTGCAGCAGGAGAAGTGGAAGAAACTCGACGAGCTGAGATCACGTATTCAGGTCTCTTTCCTTTCGCACGATGTGTTGCTGCCATTGAACTTTTCAAATAGGCTTTTTTCCCTCAAAAATAATTTTCTCTTAAGGGGGTATGCCTTCGTGTTATTTTTTGGCATTTGTAGCTTTTTGGCAATTTGAGAAGTGCTCCAAACAGAGCTGGGCGAAAAAGAATATGCTAATCATCGTTCCGTGATGTTATTGTTGTTGTTTGCCGTGCTTTCTTATAAAGTTTTACTAGTTTGTTGTATGCAAAAAATGTCGTAACATAACTTTAGAATGCTGTATGCGTCATGCTAGCCAAAATTTAATATTATTCCGACACAATTTCTTTCTGATCACTGCGAAAGTCTGGTACTTAACTTCATTCATATGACTTTTTTTGGTAAACTGTGTATAGTTAAGCCTCTTAACAAGCAAACCGAAATGTTAATAAATGTTAATTTAGTGTTGACTTGAATTTTGTTGTTGTTGTTGCCGGCCAGCCCAAGCTTGTCCTCGCAAGATCTTCTCAGCGAAGGCGACGACTTCATTCCTCTTCCTCCATTCCCGTCCATCCCCGTTCTCCAGAAGAAACAATCGGTTAGTAAATCGCTCGTTTTTTCTGTGTTACCTGTGCGATGGAACGTCTTTTGAAGTTGCCTGGCAGTTTTGACAATTTTTGTATCACTTTGACCCCGCGTACATCAGTTGACCAATTTGAACGGTATAATATAGTTTGAATGTAAAATTACATGAAAAGTAATATGCTGTGCTGAGTAATTTTGAAGACGTTTAGAGTAATAAGACCCATCGGACGTTAATTGACCCATTTGACCGGTATACTGTAGTTTTTATGCAAATTGAAATGAAAGGAAGCATGCTGGGCAAGTTTAGAGACATTGGAGCACTTTGACCCAGCAGACCCCCGTTGACTCATTTGACCGGTATACTGTAGTATGTGTGTACTCCTTGGTACTCCTTGCTCAAACTCCTTCCTTCAATTAAGCCGGCCTCTCAAGCTCCTTGTTGTTGTTGCAGGTGAGCTCGCACGTGAAGCCTCCCTCTGCTCTACCGTCAATCGCTGCGCTGTCTTCTTCCTCCGCACCACTCCAACGCCCTCCTCCGCACGAGATGAACAGCGACAGCGGTCAGTAATTCGCGCGCGCATTCCTATTGTGCAAGTTGTTGCGATGGAACGTGTTTTTGAGGTAGGAGTAGGTGAACTGGGGCTCGTTAGGAATGGCTGTGAAGGATGTATGAGACAGTCTGAGAGAAGCAAGGGATTGCTTCGCGTTATTGCGAATTTGAATAAGAATGCTCGCGTTTCTTCCACCAAGATTAGGAACCTTGAGTCGACTGTGGAGGCGCTTAGAATTAGTCTGAACGAGAAGGAAGAGCTTGTGAAGCAGATTAGAAGGAATCCTCCGCCCCCGCCCCCTCGTTCTCTGCGTGTTACGCAATTCAGAAAGCCAGCTAGCACGCTCACTGCCTACCATCTTGCTAGCCGTGTTCAACAAGTTGCGCATTATGTCTCATCCGCGATCACTGCGCAAGATGGCGTTTCGCCCACCCCTGCCGCTGCATGTGACTTCCTCGGGCGCATCTCTCAAGAACTCGGCGTCCTTCCTGGTAGTTCGCGCACGCCATGCGTTTCTTGGTCACATGCAGAGCAGCTGCACTTTCTTAAGCAGAATTTCCTAACTTGGAGGGAACTTTAAGCTGTGTGCGAGTTGTTGCGGGCAAAGGGTGTGAATGTCTCCTCCATGAATGGTTTACGCAAGTCAGTGAAAAATTTGGTGGAAGAGATAGGAAAGTTGTATTCTGTGGAAATGATGGAGTTAGAAATTAGTAAAGTGAAGCAGATGGTCCCGGTCTGTCTTGCACGGGATGTCCCAGCGTTGCTAGAAAGAATTTCGCGAATTGTTTTCAAAGACTCTCTGAAGCAGCTCCCGGAAGGGTTTGAAGGAGAGGCATGGTATGGCCTCAGTTTGGATACCGGCGCGGGTATCTGCAAACTTACAATCACCCGCATAGATGCTCTGCTCGCCAATTCTCCATATTCTCACTTCGCTCTTGGCTATTTCTGTGCAGACGAGAATTATCACAATGTTCATAAGGCTCTCCGTTCTATCTTTCTTGCGTGCTCAGCCATCACATCCAGACAAGAATTTGGCGTGTCTAAGAGGATTAGGTGGTTCTTGGCTGCAGATCTTAAGGGATTGCGACTCTTGTGCGGACTTTCAGGATGTAGCAGCAAGTCTTTCTGCTTCAGGTGTCAGGCTAGGTGGGAATCGAATGGGGATGTTACAGGAGGTGATTTGCGCACACTGGAACGTCTGAAACTGTACGCGGAATGCTGCGATCACGTGCTAAGCCAGATCAGCGGAACCCCATCTAAAAAGGATTTGTGTGAGCTGGCCCAGCTCTCTAGCGCATCCTGCGGTGAGCCAGTGCATGAGATAGAACTTGACCACTTGGCTATTCCTTTCTTGCACATCACACTTGGACTAGGAGGTCATTTGCTAGAATTTTCAGAGTCCTGTTATCTTTCGTGGTTACTTCGGGATTCTGGTCACCTCGATCAAGAAGTTGTCACTCATGTCAATGACTGGCCAAAGTTGTTGACATCTTTGGAGAGAGGAGTAGCAAGCGCGAAAAGTGTTCTTGACAAGTGTGACAGAGAAAAAAAATACCTTGAATCTTTGTCACGTGTTCGCTCTCTGCACATGGATGGTGAGTGCAACTGCTCAGCTCTGGCAAAGCGGAGGCGCGTTGTTTCTAACTGTAAAGCAATTTGGTGCTTGGTTAAGTGCTCTTCATTCGATGAGTGCGAATCTGAACTGGTGACTTGCAAGCTATGCAGCTCCTCCTTCCACATTTCCTGTGCAATGGCTGAAATTCAAAATGCCTCCTCGTGGGAACATTGTGATACTTGCTCAAATTCTGAACCTTTCCATTCTCAAATTGCCGCATTCCAAAGTAAAAGCGAGAATAATATGTCATCTGCTAGGGCAAAAGTTGAGGAGGCCGAAAAGATGTTCACTTCCGCCCGCAAAATTTGGTCTGATAGGTTCAAAAACCAATTCAGGATAAGCATTCATGCCACTGGAGTTCCCAAGCGTGGAATCCTTAAGAAGTTGACGGGAAACCAGTGCCGCGGAGCACTTTTAGCAATTCCACAAATCTTTGAAGTTCTTGACAGATCTGCCTTTCCACCATTTTTGGCTGAAAAGGTTGGAAAAGTGACTGAAGCATGCTGGAGACTTCACCAACTTGGCCGTTTCTACAAGAGTGAAATGCTCTCCGAGGAGGACATTGCAAGCTACGAGAAGGAAGTTGTCTCCTTTGTCGCGCTCTTCTTCGCCATTGACGAGAAAAATGCACATAGGAAGGCGAAGCTGCATGTGCTGGCGGAACATAGTATTGCTTTCGCGCGCAAGTTCAAAAATCTCGGGTTTTTTGCGGAGCATGGCATCGAGCACGTTCATGCAGACGACAACCGTCTGCATGAGCGGTTTCGACGACACTACACAGTTGATGAGGGGGCTTTGATGCTTAGGATGATATCTGAAAGGGGAGCCAGAAACATCCTTCTCAATCAGAAAATATGGTAAATTTTGCATATATTTTTTCTATTTTTTATACATATTTAATTTAATTTTTTTTCAGAAGAAGCCCTGAGCATCCCGTCCAGTCCGAGTCCGCCTGCTCCGTCTGCTCAACTCTCTCGCTCTTCGACACCCCCTTCGTCGTCCTCTTCTCTTCGTGGCGCAGGCTCTTCCGCTCGTCCCCCACGCCCTCGTTCTGCTCCTTCTTCTGCTCGTCCTTCTCACTCCAATCCAAGGTTTCATTTGCTGAATCCGTTGTCTGTATCATCTTCTATTTTTTAAATGCTATAATTTCAGAATCATTCGCACTGTCCCAAGAGGGATCGCCAAGCCTCGGGAGATCGCCTCGCGGGGTGCACGCGGAGGCCGTGCACCTTCTTACCAGCACACCCTTCATCTCCAGTCCTCTCCTCCGCCGCCTCCTGTCCACTTCATCAACCTGTAAGTCCATTTTGTTTTACACATTTTGGTCTCTTTATGTAGCGCTGCTCATTTTGCAATGTTCCCACATTATCACTAATTGCAGTCAGACTCATCAGACTCATCAGCCTCGCCCACTCTTCCCTCACGAACTCAACACTCACCAAATGTTAGTGTTTTAATCTTATAAACCTAAAAAAAGATTAGATACCTTTTAAACAAAAGAATACCACAAAATATGTTATAGGACGCCGTCGCAGTTGGAGCAGCTCGCCAATGAGCACCGCCACGCGGCCCGCCTTCTCGACAGGGAGGCTCTTCTCGCACGTGAGAGAGTTAGTTATTTGTAGTATCAATATGATGCTAACTAATTGTGTACTTCAGATCAATGCAGAGTCTCTCCACCTCACCGTCTTCGCCCAGCCCCCTTACTTCTACTAGGTTTACTTTTAGTTTTTTTTTTAAATTAATTTTCTTATCCATTGACAAGTGTTGTTAGACTGTTAAATTTTTGAATTTGTGTCTTTAGATTAGCTTGAATTTTGAAAATGGATTTTATTTAGAGATTTAGCTAAGATTTTTATATAGAATTTACATAATCTAATCGAGAACTTTAATAGATTATGATTTATATAGCTAATGGTAAACCAGAACGTAATAGAAACTAAGTACTTAAACTTAATTTAGTTAGCGTATATTTGCTCATGAGATAATCTAGCTTGTGTTTTTCGTCAGGGTATGCATAATTTATTTACATCTTACGTCATTTATTTACGTGTTTTTGATACGTATTGATTATGCTTGGGTGAAGATAAAGATTATTTTCGGATAACATTTGCTAACTGATTATGCTGAAGTTTTGAACTTTGTCTAATACCTAGAGACTGATCTGCATTTAGATACTCGAAATGGGTCGAAATTGCTCTTCAGTTTAAAGGTTCGTTTTTTTTCACCTCAAA
Source organism: Allodiplogaster sudhausi (assembly GCA_945643635.1). NCBI lineage: Eukaryota > Metazoa > Nematoda > Chromadorea > Rhabditida > Diplogasteridae > Allodiplogaster > Allodiplogaster sudhausi. Next base: position 7,628,102 of record CALZFC010000005.1, read on the forward strand.
ACTTTTGCATTAAACTATTAGTTTGGTCTGAGAAAAGTACAGTATACTATTCTTGCAGTATTGGGTAGCCCGTCCCAGGTGCTGCTTCTTCGACCACCTCTTCAGGTCCATCTTTGAGGTAGGCATGTTTTCTCTCTCCCTCTCTCTCTCTCTCTCTCTCTCTCTCTCTCAAACGAAAGCAAATGTTCCTATCTTTGCAGTATCTACCGTAACCGCCCCAGCTGCTGCTTCCGTCGTCCACGACTTCAGCTACAGTTTTGAGGTAGGCATCTTCTCTCTCTCTCTCTCTCTCTCTCTCTCTCTCTCTCTCAAACGAAAGTACACCATCCTCTTGTTGCAGTCTCTATCGTACTCGTCCCAGCGCTGCGCTCGTCGACCTCGTCTACAGCAACACCTTTGAGGTAGGCATGTTTCCTATCTCTTTCCTGTCTCTATAGCTCTCTCTCTCTCTCTCTCTCGCGCTCTCTCTCTACTCTCTTTCTCTAGGTCTATGAGTGTGAACATTTCTAATCCTTTCAGTTATACTCGAGGCCTACCGTCTCCTTTCACCGGGCCAACCAGCTTCAACAGTCACCGGGCCCTTCTGCTTCAACAGGTATGCATCTCTCTCTATCCTCGCTCTCTCTCTCTTTCTCTCTCTCTCTCTCTCTCTCTCTCTCTCTCTTTCTCTCTCTCTCTCTCTCTTTCTCTCTCTCTATTTCTCTCTCTGTCTCTCTCTCTCTTTCTCTCTCTCTCTCTCCAGGATGTCTTCGACCACTGTGGCGCCTGGACGGATGCCCTCGCTGCTGCCCTCGCTCAGCCTTTCCCCTTTCCCTCTTCTCGCCTCAGGAAAGTGGCTTGTAAGTCCGCCGAGTAGCTCTTTCGAGAGCGAAAGGAGGCATGGCAAGATTTCCTTTATTTATTTTATGCTTGTGTAATTTAATTTTACTTTGCTCTTTTATTTTGATTTTTAATCGGTATAAAGAAATTTCGTTTGTTTCTTCGACTTGTGAGAAGTACTTGCTTGAAATAGAGCATACTCTCACATTTCGAAGAAATTTATCTTAATCATTGATTAATGAATAAAGCTATTTTATGCTGTAAAATTGCCGTTCAAGTGGCTGAAATATGCCCTTGAGTTAACCGGCATTGTGAAGGAGAGTTGTACTTTGTTTTCTAGAACTTGGCAAAATGCCAAGTGAGAGCTTCGCAAACTGCTGTTCGGCCGGGCAAACCCTTGCTCGGCTGAGCTTGGCAATGGGCCAGCCCGGCTTCCTGCTAGGGGAAGGGATTTGCTATTATGTGTGGCAACACATCGTGCTTTCGCAGTATTCGTTCGGAACTCATTTTTATGGCTTCCAGATTACCTGGGATCTGATTGATGAATTGGACAAGGATGTCGATTCTCCTTACTTTCTACATCATAGAAAATATAAGAAGGGTGACAAGAGCCTGCCGCGGGTAGTAGGAGTGAAGCGTAAGAAAACGAAGAGGAAACGTATCTCAAAGAAGACATGAATAGCTCATCATTTGTTGAAAGTGTGCCATATAGAATGATCGCCTACATTGCATATCTTTACACTTAATGCATCATTTGTTTTCCCAATACTCATTGGCTTGATTGATCGCAAGAGATTTCTTATTGGGTGTTATTGTTATTGTTGAAAATAAGTTGTTAACTCCGCACATTACAATTCCGCACAGAAATTCTCTTCTTGGCTATTAAAATGGCGATAGCATATTTCCTTTCTTCGATCGTTAATGAAAACCTTTTCTGCTGGACCAAAGGAAAAAGAGTTCTTTCCTTCCGAATTCACACGGATTTTACTGTATGTATGTTTGTATGCATTAAATTCTTTTGATTTACAAGTCGTGCGAACCAATCAGTTGAAGAAATTTAAGTAAACTTCAATTCTTATAAATAAATTCGTTTGCATTTAGAGAAGCAGAGAGGGGAAAACTGAGAGCAGGGTCGTGTCCGATAAGACCCCTATAGCTTGAGAACTAGAGAAAGAGCTTCTGCGTAGTCCATAACAGCGTTCCTAATCTCGAGAACAACGAGTCTAGAGAAAAGTTCCCCTTCCGTTGCTACTTGGGAGTGCCAGAATGCACTCCATTCAAGAAGCACAGTCTGGCTGTCCCCAAACACCGGAAGTGTCTCTGCTGCTTTCTCACTCTTCTAATCCTCCTTTTTACGACCCTTAATAAAATTGCAATCGTCATCCGTTTATTCAAGGTCCTGGAGACCTGTCCGAATATCCAACCAAATAAAATTTTACCGTGAGAAAATCTCTTGAATTTTGGATACATGTTATCCGTGCAGATATTATTAGACGTCGATGGCATCGCTTGCCTGGCCCATGCGTACTAATTCGGGTTCGTTATCCAAAAGGTCATCCCTCTGTAACACAAAGAAGAATCCACGAATAGTCTTCTAACGGAGAAGAATCCACGCCTAGTCTTCTAACGGAACATTGTCCAAGACTTGTAAGCTTTTTTTTATTAGATAAATAGGAGGAATTTCTGACAGTGGGTGTGATGTGTTAAATCGAGGGGGGAGTGTGGGAGATCCTCATGGTCTGTGGCAGAACGACAGAACGAAACTGACAAATAGAGATCGAGGATAGCGTGAAGGAATCAGCAGGGCAGGATGAAGTCTACTTCCGTGGAAATGGAAACGAATGAGGAATAGGTGCCCTCAGTTAGGCATGTGACATCACAATCCATACACGCTTTCAAATTAATTTCCTGTCTTCAGTCGCTCTTCGACTTGCCGATGCAAAGAGAGCAGAGCTAAAGAGTAAAATATTGTAATATCTAGGGGAAATTGGAATCAAGATTGCTGATTTATTTCGTTCCGCCAATGGCAGTGTAACGGGAATTGACAGGGCTGAACGGACTGATGTCTGTGGACCTGAATGGAAGCATAAAGATTGCGACAGTTAGAGTTTGCTGGAAACTCTCGAGTACAGAATAAATTCGACAATTTTCTTTGAATCTTCAACAGTTCTGGAGAAAGTCGATTGTTCAAGAGTTCGTTCTGCTGCTGCGAAATATAAATTTTAATTCTCCATTATGACATCAGTATTTACGAAGAAACTGGCATTTGAAGCGTGCCAGAAATAGGAGCTGGCCAGGCTCCTGTTGACGTCTTTGAGATAATCTGATTATCCGTACTATTCAACTTTTCCATTCTCCCTTCAGGTGAGAATGCATCAGCCTTTTCTCAGTTTCCTTCAAATATTCTTATCCACTTGACGAGATCGTCGTTTCATACGCAGAATTTGAATGGCACGAGTGATCGAAGGGATTAGACATGATGTTGAGAGAGAAAGAGAGAGATTGAGATATAGATAGAAAGCGAGAAAGAGCAAGGGAGAAAGACAGCCTAGAGAGAGAGGGGGGAGAGAGAGATAGAAAGAGAGAAAAAGAAAGAGCAAGGTGGAAAGACAGCCTGGAGAGAGAGAGAGAAATAGAAGGAGAGAAAGAGAAATGGAGAAAGACAGCCTGAAGAGAGAGAGGGAGAGAGAGCTAGAAATAAAGAAAGGGAAAGGGAGAAAGAGAGCCTAGAGAGAGAGAGAGGGAGAGAGAGAGAGAAATGGAAGCAAATAGGCAAAGAAAAGAAAGACATCTTGGTCATCAGCAGCAGAGGTGTCAAATGCCTCGAGATAGAAGAGACGTTATTTATCTAAGAGTGCCCGCGTGATTCTGTCTCAATGCTTTATCCTCCAAATCCGTTCCTTTTGTCTCCATCCGGCTTTAGGCCTGCGCAAGAAGTGGGCGGGACTTGGATATGGGCGGAGTTTGTAGATAAGGGAGGATTTAAAAGAGGCAGTTGTCTCCTCACCACACCACTTTCTACCGGCGTTATCAGCGGATTTCAACACCTCTCCCTTTTATCCTTTCTTGACATACTTGTTGACGATCCGTCGCTGAGCATCCGCTTAGCAGAGATTCTTGCATGAAACGGAATTTAGTATTTTTTGTTGCGTGGATTGGGAAGCAGCATCTCTGTGTTAAGAGTGCAGCGCAATGAACTCGCTCCGTTCGTCCTCCCTTCTCCTGGCCGCCTTCTGCTTTCTTCTCTTCGCTTATTCCGCCATCGCTTTCCCGCAGCCTCAGCCAGGCAAGTTCTCCTCTTCTTTTCACTCCATTGCAGAAATCACTTGGATGTTTACCCTGCCGAGCAAAGCTTAAAACTGCTACGATTATGCCATAACTACGATATAGCAACTTTTGTATCTTGAAAATCTGAATATTTATGATTTGTTGTAAACATCGGCTGAAACACCGAGCACAGGACTCATTCATCTACATCGCTCATTTTTTTTCTATTTTGAAAAATATTTAAAAAAAATTATAATTAAATGATAATGTGAAGTGTCCAAAATAATTGTTGCAGCTGGAGTGTCTTTCCTGCTGGCGGATGACGATGGCGCGTTCTATGAAATGAAGAGGGATGCTGGTTCCATTCGTTCGTTTTTGACTTCTTTCTACTTTTCATTCTTTTTCTTCTTCCTTGCTTCCCTGCATAATAATAACCGAACTCTCCCTCAATCATTCCATTAGTGTCCCCATGCCTCACAAAGCAAACAAACTTCTCGTCTTGCAGCCGGCGGATTCGCGCTTTCGCCCAAACTCATGAAGGCCATCATCAACTCACGCCGTTACTAGAGAGAAGGAGACGACAGAGAAGCAGAGATAGAGAGAGAAGAGAGAAGAGACCCTCTAAGATTACATGTTCCTTAATCACTCCATCATATATCCACACCATTTCAAGTTCCTTACTATGCATTTCAAACTATGGGATAATAAACGAACGTTGTTGTGATAGTTGTCATGCGTCGATCTCAATTATTTGTACTCACAACAACCATGTGATACCCTTCGTTAACATATGCAGAATTGTGTAAAATGAGTGTTGTCTTCATCGTGCTTGGTAATGGCATGACAGGTTTAGGCATTAAGCACGGTATGCATCATATTTGCTCCCTTGGGGCAGAAAACAATGTTGGATAAGAAGATTTTCTCCGCACGCACAGCTTTTTAAGCTTTCCTTCTTTTGTGAAAAGATCTATCGAGTTACGATTTTAAAGGACAATCAAGTATAAGCGGAGTGCAAGAATTGATGTTGTCGAGCATATTTTTTTTTGGAAAGATACATGTACACACTTACATACGCCTGGATCACAAAGTTGTTGAAGGATAGCAAGGCGACTGGCGATAACTACAAATCTGCGGAGAAAGACTTATGAGAAGAGTAAAGAGTTTTATGCTAGGTAAATATTTATACCTACGCGATGACATTTACATTATTTCGAATTCATAGGTTACTCTAGAATAACACGTTTATCTGCACCGAGAGCTTTAGAGAACCAAAAGTACATGAATAGGCGCATCGTGTGAGTGTAAGATGAAGTTAATAAATTCATGAATGGTTGAAACTGAAAAGAAAACAACCAGAGTGTGCATGAATGAAGCAGGAGTTTCACTTCCTCTTTTAGTTCATTTCCTTCCCTTTCCTAGTCATAGCCAGAGGGTGGCTTCAGAATCAGTTGCATGTGAAGTTCTCCATTCGTCAACAAAGGCGAGACTCCGCTCAGAAGTTCTGACACGGAGATTCGTTCCGGCATTTCCAGCTCGGTTGAATATCTTAATTTTGCTGAAAATCGACACAAAATGTCTCAATTATCGTACCTCGACTTAGTGAATTGGTTCTTGCCAGCGATGCATTTCAGAATCTTCTTCTCGTCCACGAAGCAAAACATGTACTCGACGTATCTGAAAGTGTCACTGGTTTCGTTTCGAGATTTCATGAGAACTCAAAGAGATGCCTGTATGAACATTCCTACATAAGATATCTTCGAGGAATAGGCAACACCTCGAGTGTTTTTGCCCGAATTCCTTTTACAGCCTGCGGTGCGCAGAAATCCGACTCTCTTGTTTTTTTTAACTTAGTCAGTTCGCTCGATGATCACAAAAATTCCAGAAATTATGAATGGAAATCTGATCCTACCAGAGGCACTCCAAACGTCAGATAGAGAAAGAGGAGATTATGAGTACAAATGATTCCATGTACACAATTCTTTTTCTTAAACAAGTCCGGGATCTTCAACTTTTGCGTGGGAAGGTGACGCAGATATCTCTGTCCTTTCTACAGTACAAAGTGCAGATCGTGAAAAGAGACAACCAACCTCGGCTGATCGACTGCTTCTGCCACGAGAATGACTTTGAGTGAGTCTTCCCCAGCAGTGGAGTAGCAGCCTGAACTGCCCAGCTTCAACGACCACTGCCAGGCACACGGCGGAAGAGTGTACGAGCGGGTTTGGAACTCAAGACTTAAGAGTTATTCCACTCCTCCCCAATGACAATTACCTTGAATTCGTGATCTACTCCTTTCTCAAGTTGTTCTCTTCTCAGAACTATCCGCTTATCCCAACGGAGATCGCCATAATTGCGAAGCAGGAATTGCGAGCTGACGTACTCTCTGAAATACTGTGATCAAACTTCAGACTGATCTCTGGTTAGTGAGCCACAATAACAGGATAGAGAGAGCGAATGAGATTGTGAGGTGAGAGGGGACTAAAAGAGAGCGAGGAAGAGAGAGAGAGAGAGAGAGAGAGAGAGAGAGAGAGAGAAAGAGAGAGAGAGGGAGAGAGAGGGAGGAACAGAGAGGGGTGGGGGAGGGAGGGAGAGAGAGAGAGAGCGGACTTGCTAGCAGCTCTGGCAGCGAGAGAGATGGCCTGTATCTTGTATGCGTTGCTGATGACAGCCTGGAATAGCTTAGGGAAGGACTCGGCTGTAGTCGTCGCCTCCACTCCAGCCACTTCATCCGCCGTCATCAGAGCGAATCTAAGGAGGAAGCTCACTCTTGTCGTCTTTTTTCCCGCCTGAATGGTCCCGTGAGGAATGGGAAGAGTGAGAATACCGAATGAGAGGGACGATCTGAGAGAGAAGGGGAGCGGCGGTGGGGCCGCGTCTCTCGGGGTGGGAAGGCTCACTCAGCCATTGCTGAACTGCGTCCCAGATTCTCTTCTCATCTGATCAGAATCATCTCTTCTTTGCTCTCGAATAGTTTGTATCTCATTTTCTTCCCGTATTCTTCATTTCCGTCATTTCAAGTCCAGAATAGATGAACCCATTCACAAATTCTAATGGAACTTGCTTATCCCCGTTAACGCAAAATATTACCGCAAAAATCACAAATAGCGCCTATATACATATGTATATGAAGTACGTACGCAGATGAAAAAATGCATAAATCCTCCGCTAAATTAAATAGAGCGCTTGTGGTTCTCCGCCATTTACGGGCTCGAAAGAAGCGAGTCTGCGGTTCATTTTACTGGCGAAAAGGTCAGCACTAATGGGAATGGCATGACGCGTAAATATGCACTGAATTCACGGGATTTATGGTGAGTGTTCAATGAATCAGAAGAGATTAGACTACGACAACTTTTATGTAGAGTGAAGGACTTTTTACATGGATGACAGCTTGCATTGAGAGGGATCAACATCGGATGAGGAATTGTAGTGGGTAGAGGGTTAGAAACTCCCGCTTTGTATTCTGAGTCATCCCGATTATGACGCCAAATTCATAGTAACCAAACTAAATAAATGCACAAAATAACAGCAGGATTGCCAGCTCATGGAATCGGCCTGCTTAAACAGGCTCAAGTCTACGAACAACAAAGTTGCATCGTGACGATGCTTACGCTACTTGTAATTACAGGGAGACTAGTTCAGACTAGTAGGCTAGCACAGACAGACTATCATAGACTTGCGAGATAGTCATGAATAAACGTAATCAGACGGAGATGATGGATCTAAAGATAGAAGATGTGAGAGAACTGACTTTTAACGACGAGATTGTTGAACTTGAGCAGTTCGAGAAGTTGATCTCTGTCGAGTGAAAGCCACGTCTTTTCCCATTCTTCCGTGCTAATCAGGGACTCGAACTCTCTTCCGATCATTTCTACGCACGCTCTGATCAAAATCTCAAATGAAAAGACTCCTATTCTTGCATAAAAAATGTTGTGAGAACGGAGCTGCCTGACTTGATGATAGGCTTTCGTTGCATACGAGAACCAGACAGCGAAAATTTCCTTGAGATCGAGATGAGGAATGATTTCAGTGACCGCGAGGTTTAGACAAACCTTAAATAATTTATTCTTATGTATGTATATAACTGTAGCTATCCAGCAATTCGTTATTAAAACTAAGTATTAAAAATTGCCAGCCTTTTTGAGGGAAGCAACATTGTATTTGTCAGCCAGAACAAGAAGGGGAAGACAGTTCTCCGGGTGGAGAACGATGTGATTGCAATAGAGAAAACGAAGAAAGGCAGGAAAGACTCGGAGACAGGCTGGCTCCTCCACCAGCTTCAGTTCCTTTGGAAGCACAGTAACGATATCCAACCAACACTTGTATTGGTATGTATGTATGTACATAGATACATACATATGTATGTAGAAAACATATGGGTAGATAGTGAGATGTTCAATTTAATTTGTACTGTGTACTGCCTAGATACATATCTACATATGTATAGATCTACAGCGAATATTAAAAATTTAACTTTAGTTTCGCCGTTCCATCGCTGACTGAGCATGCGATCGAAGACTTCGCTGCTCTTGGCAAGAATCAGGCGGTGGGAGGCGTATCTAGAACGGAGGAACATCAGGCTCAGGATGCTACTCTTATTCTTTCTCTTACTTCAAATTATATTACTCCAGAAAATATGCATCTGGGAGTGGAAGAAAAGCAGAGAAGAAGATGCCTTAGACTAACGTCTCCTCTCCGATGATGAGAGTGACGTCACTGAGATGGCTGTTGTTGTAGTACTTGGCGAAGTCATTCAGGGCATCCCGGTCATCCGCGAAGCAGTCCGTCCCTGAGATCAACTAAATATTCATCTCATCTGCCACTTCCTCTTCCTTTGGTTCTTTCTCCAGAATAACCTCATGTCTCTCTCCAGAAAGGGAAAAAATTAAGTTGGTAAACAGCTCAAACTATGAGCTCTAATGAAGGAATACAGCACTTAAAATGCACCAGATACATTACTTGAGGATAGACAAGAAGCGGAATTAGTAACCACAAGGTTCATCGGGGAGGACCGGCAGCCGATTCATTACTTCCTTCATTCTGAGAACACAATCAATCACTTTCAAACAAAGAACGAATCGTTCATTTGGCGGGAGAAGAAGCAAAATAACCACGATAGCATCCCAGCAGATCAGTCCGCTTCGCTCGCTCTTTCTTGTTCTCTCTTCCTCTCGAACTCTTTCTCTTTCCCTCTCCCTCTCCTTAGCATACTTATTTCGCTTACTCTAACTTCCTTCCTCTCTAACACTCTTTATATCTTTCGATCTCATATATTTTCATTCTCTCTTTATAAAGCCTGTTTTCTAATTTTTTTATTCTTCGCAGGCATACAAACAAGGTGTATCCCCTTCCCTTGAGATTCCATCGGCCCTCTAAAATGTAAGCATTTCCACAAACAGAACGATTGAAATATCTAACTATAAGAAGGACACCAGTTTCGCGTTTAAAATGCATACCGAACAGCCCTGCGTCACTAATAACAATAAATTTGACACTGGGTTGATAAATCCATATAAATTTATAACATGAGAATGTTTGCAAATATCGTGGCACTCTGCAGGTGAAAGAGGAATATTTTCTCGTGGACAGGAAAGAGGAACAAAGTTGTGCGTGCGGCCATAAAAGTGACTCAAAGAACAAGCACTGGAAGTCTCAACAAAGCTGGCATAACTACATGTACACTTACAATGATGTATAGGACGGATAAAGCTAGGCAACGTGCTTGTATAATAATCAATCATGCAAACTCTGATCACCAGAGCAGAATTCTTGCAATGCAATGTAATGATGGCGGAAAAGAGAGGGAGAGAGAGAGAGAAAACCAGAGAGAGAAGGGGAAGAGAAAATGACAGAATGAACAGTGCAAAACCCCCAGGGATAGTACAGCATAGCGTAGGTTGGTATGTTGGCGCCGAAAAGAGAGGAGAGTCAGAGAATACGAAGCAGGAATATACACAGAAAAGATTGTAAGAGAAAGAGAGAGAAGAGAGAAAAAAAGAAAGAGATAGAAATGGCTCATTTATAAGGGCGTGCTCGACTGTAAAGTCTCCCGCAGCTGATTTCCCTCAGTGGCCAAACAGGAGTGAGAACATTGTATGGAACTGATCTCATGAGAGATAGAGGGCGCGCGAGGGCTAACGAAAACGTAATGAACACTAAACCTACGTACATATGTATTTATAGCATACATTAATGGCATATGACATTCAGAAGTATGTTGTTGTGCGAAATATGTACATATGTGTACTATGTATGTACACTAGTACAGTTTGCTCTTCCTGTTCTGCGACTGCATCCAGGTGATGGGAGCCGCAGTAAAACCAAAGTAGATGTCCCCCTCCACCTTATGCCATTCTGCTTTCATTTTTTTTTTTCGTGATGCATTTCGTTCTCTCTCTCTCTCTCTCTCTCTCTTTATTTCTCTCTTTCTCTCTCTCTCTCTCTCTCTGAATACATTTCTCTCTCTCTGTCTCCCTCTCTCTCAATACACTTCCTTTCGCTCTCTGTTTCTCTACCTCCTCGCTTTCCATTCGCGCAGCCACCAGCCAAGCCCAAAACTCAGCAGTTTTGCGCATTTGCTCCCGCCATACCGTCTACACGTTTTTTTTTCTTTCTTTCTGCTGTTGAATCGCGTCTCCGTTTGGAAAAGGTGGTCTATTCAGCCTTTTCTGACAAATCTTAGTTTGAAGTATGGAACACTGTTTTGTAATGTCGGAAAGGTGGAAGAGGGAGAGAGAGAGAGAGAGAGAGAGAGAGAGAGAGAGGTTGAATGAGAAACAGAGAAAATAAAAAGGATGGAGAGAACAGAGAGAGAGAAGAGATAGAGATAGTAAGAGAGAAAAGAGATAAAGATAGAGAGAGAGAGAGAGAGAGAGAGAGAGAGAGCGAATGAACCAAGCCTTAAAAGATACTGAAGTGGGTCGACACCACTAACCTTCTCCGAGTGGCAGAAAGGAGCCGCTTTCACCACATCTCCAGTATTCTCCGCTCATTCTTCTCTGCAAGACAACAATAGGATTTATATAGCAGAAGTCTAATTGACGCACTCAAATATGACCAGCATTTCACCCGCAAATATTTGCATACAAGTGCCGAAAACATATCGAAATTGTATTATGGCTAAAATCAAACGAAGAACAATTATTTCGATTCTTTGAAGCTTTTATGTCGTGAGAGAATCCTCGATTAAAGCGTTCAATATTTTCTCATTATGCTTGAAATGGGCAAACAACCCCTTCTGAGGAAAAAGTAACATGTAAATGGAATAGAGCAAGAGAGTCACGAACGGTTGTTGAGAGGTGAGATTGAAACCATTTTAGAGCAGGGCAGGTGAAATGTATCGATGAAAAGATTACGTATGACTGAAGTGCATTGAGGGAGCAAAAACAAAGACTGGCACAAGGGTAGATTTGATAAGGAAGAGAGGAGAAGAGGAAAGAGAACGACAGAGTTATCAATGGAGAGAACGCAGGTAACAGCATGAATGTCAAATCATTCAGTTCAGAACTTTCTGTACTTGGAAACTGTTCAGTGAAGCAAATGAAAGGCTGATTTAGACCCGGTTAATTTAGAGGAAAGCAGGGCATGCAAGGACAGTGCATAGAGATTGGGTTGAAGAAAAAAAAGAGGAAAACGGAAAACTCTCGAAGTTCTCTCCGGCCCAACTTTTAACTGAATTTTGCTGCCGGCCTTCGAGAAGTCTTCTCGGAACTTGGCAAACATTTGATACAGAGCTTGCACCGAATTGTTATCTATCCCGGCTAGCTTAACCTTCAAAGATTAACATTTGTAAACCTCTGAATAAATTCTGTTGGTTGAAATAGGTAATTAATTTTCATGAAACTTCATGTACGAAAAATGCTGCTTTAATATAAATTTGTAAATGAGCGAAAAGTTATCATATTTGGCAACTGTTTCGTGATCGATTTGCTTTACGTGTACATAGAGATATCTCGATTTAGCAGCCACCTTCACGTGTTATCCTCTTTGTGCACTTTCCGCATCAAATAACAAGAGATTATTTATGACACATCTGCTAGTGAATCACTGCCCTTGTTACCTTTATTTCTTTTTTTTCACATTTTTCTCCCATCACACTTTCTTTTTATTTTGAAGTGATTTTCATGATCGGCAGGAGAACAAAAGATAAGAGTGAGCCAATGAACAGAGAGAGAGAGAGAGAGAGAGAGAGAGAGAGGAGAGATAGAGAGCTAGAGAAGTGAGAAGCGGAAGCAAAAGAAGGAACGCTTTTTTTCTTACTTCGTCATTGAAGTCAAGCTGGAAGAGAAAAAAATGTCAGCCGTTTGGGCACAAGATCTTAGTCAGTAGAGATTAGATCTCTCAGAAAAGACAGAAAGAAAAACAGACAGAGGAGCAAAATAAAATGAGAGAGGGAATGGAGAAATGGAAGAGTCAAGAGTGAACAGAGCATCGGAAAATAAGAGAAAATATAGGAGGGTGAGATATCTTGTGGAGAGAAAGGCAGACATCTGAATGAGAAGCTCGCTGTAATCCTCGGTCACTGATCGCATCGAGAACTGGAAAGAGACAGAAAGACAAGTAGAAATAGCGTTGATTTCGGAAGACATAACGAGGGATAATATATCTGAGGCATCTTTTGAAAAGCGAAGAGAGAGAGAGAGAGAAAAAGTGAGAGAGAGAGAGAGAGAGAGAGAGAGAGAGAGTGAGAGTGAGAGTGAGAGTGAGAGTGAGAGTGCGAGATGAGGGAGAGAGAAAAGCGTGAAAGCGGGAGATAAAGGAGTGAGAGAGATAAACAAGAGTGAGAGAGAAAGGGAGAGAAGAAAGGTAGAGAGAGTAAGAGGAGTGTGTGGGTGAGAGAAAAGAAGAGAAATATGCGAGAGAGACTGAGTGGAGAGAGAGTCAAAGCATCAAGAGATTGTTCGAAGGTTGAGAAGAAGAGATTTCTGGGAGAAGAATTGCTCGGAGCCTTCAGTTCGCCCTTCGCTTCCTCAGTTTCCTCATTTGACAGGCTCAGTCTGGGTCTCAGCACCAGACTTTGCTTATATCTATCCACAATTTTCTAACTTAACTGGAATTACATATGTCGATGAATAATTGGTTCCTTTCTAGCATTTAAAAAAATCGGCAACTATCATAGAGAATGCTTCTATTTTTTTCCTGCTTTTGCAGACAATTGTTTACTTAAGACTTCACTGCGAAAAGATGCATGCGATTTCAACAAGTATTGCTTGCCTTCATGTAGACACACACGTACGCAAATACGCCTTAGAGATTGATTTAATTTCTTATATAATGAATTACAAACACTCGACGTATTTATGTATACATTTGTTTTCAAAAAAAATTAAAAACATCGCATATTACGCATATTTATCTAGGAAGACTGTAGTTCTGCGTTCTCATGTGGCTGTTTTCTTAGAGGAAAGATGTTGAGACTAGGAAGACGGACTTCTCCATTCTAATGTTCCACTTCAACTCGTTCCTTTCCCATCCTGGCTCGACTAACAGATATTCCCTGATTGTTGACCATCCCTGCTAATGCGAAGACTGATTGTAGAGGTTGAAATGGCGGTTCGTCCTCTTCTGCATCTCTCTCTTCTCGCCGTCTGCGAGAATCAGCTCATCGACGACATCGCACATCTTCCTTCAGATTGCAAGCAGAAACTTCTCGAATTCTTCTCCTCTCATAATCAGGTTTTAATTTATTATATTTGCTTTTATGCATACATAAACGTATTTATATATAAATATATAGTAAGCACATATGTACATATGTACATATTCATAGAATACGAATTCTTCATTATATCAGAAATGACTTGTTCATGATCCATTCCAGTTGTCTCTCCCATCCTGTGCTTCGTTGGTGTCTCTTCCCCGATTCGGACTGAATCTCACGTGTATCTCGTTCTTTGTCTCCGAAGATGTCACTGATGAGATGCTTGAAGCACTCACGGAATACAACAAGAATGTTGAGGAAATCTGTCTGGTGGAGTGCTCGGCCATCACTGACAAGGTCGAGACTTAGTTTAGGAAAGATTGAGAGGAAGAGAAACAGAGACATACTGTTGGGAGAGAGAGCGAAGAGATGGGAGAGAGAAGAGAGAAGAGAGGGAGAGATAGAAGATATGGGAGAGAGAGCGAAGATAGGGCAGAGAGAAGAGAGAGGGACATATAAAAATCTTGCAGGGAGTACAAGCTCTGACATCTGAGCAGAGGAGGCTGGGGAAGCTGGAGTTGCGGGCGATGAAGAAACTGACTGGAGCGGCCATCTCCACTGTCAGAAGTGACCGACTCAGACTCGTCGACCTCAGTGGATGTACCAAGGTCTGTTGAATCCCTCTCTCTCTCTCATTCATTCGCCGCCTCTATTTCTTTCGTTCTCTCATTCTCTACAAATCTGAACTCTCTCTCTCTCCCCCATTTTCTACTCTTTCTTTTTCTGGTTTCACTTTCATATTTCATATTAATCCTTTTTTCGTCCTTTGTAAGTCTCTTCATTGTGATAATTCTAGTGTAAAGGTCCGAAGATCGTCTGAATTCTTCCCATCTTCCTCAAAACAATTTGTAAGATGTTCTTTCTGCAACAGCTGGCTCTTCCCCTCTCAGGGCAGCTGCAATCCTCAGTGTCCACTCTTAGTGCATTTTTTTATTACATTTTCTTCTTGATGTCAACTTGACTTCTGCTCACCATATGACTGAAGTCTTGTGTTCATTCTTTTCATCTCGCGCTTGCCTACTCACTCCTCTATCTCTCTCTGCTTCTCTCGCTCTCCTCGCTCTCTCTGCCGGTCTCTTGGTCTCCCATAATCTCTGACTTGTCTGCAGATCACAAGTAGTGGTCTGCGTGACTTGGTCTCGTGGAATCGTGGTATCTCCCGTCTCTTCCTGAACAACTGCCTCGCCCTGACAGATCCTGCTTTCTATGCAGTCGCCTACTATCTCGCCGAACACCTTCAGGTCTGCTAAGCGGAACTTCTGGGGAACACTGGGCATTTCTTCCAGTGCACAATCCTTCTATCAAATAAAATACCTGAACACAACTTTGCAAGTATAGTGTTAATGTTCTAAGATGAATACTAAAGAAAAGCAAGGTTGTCTGAGGTGCTCGAGATGGATTTCCTGCACAGCCTGGCAGAGCCCGCAGCTACTCTCGCTTACTTGGCAAGCCACTGCCCGAATCTCAGCCAACTCTCTCTCGCCAGATTCTTTCACCAGGTTCATTCTTCTGCGATTGGAGAGTCAATTCTATATTCTATATCTGGATTACAGTATTCTGATGATGACGAAGAAGAAACGGATGTTTCGGAGTGCAAAATCGACACTTTCAACCTGAAAAACGTCGACCTTTACGGTAATTTCACATGTCTTTCTGAGAGGTTTGTGCTAGTTTTATTTTACCCGCCATTTGGCTACAGCTTATCGATGGAACATTTCTTCTTTTAGCATCTTAAGACGTGGTCAATCTATATTTGAAAATAAAGGTTTTGATATTGCAGAGAACTTCTTCGTGACTCTGCCGCGTCTTCCCGACACTATTCAGTCGATTCGTCTATCCCTGACTGGAGATGAAGATGTCCCTGCTCTGGTTGCCTCTCTCAACGTCCCTCACCTCGTCTCTATCAACATGCAACTTTGCTGCCCTGACGCCAGTCTCGTTAGTTACTTCCACGATGTTCCCTTCAAATTATTTATCGTTTCGACTTCAGCCGGACAGATTCAATGAGTCTAGCATGAAAAGTGTCTCCACTTTTATAGCATTCGATTGACAAGGCGAACTTCCTTCTCTGTACACTTCTTCCGTTTGTTGGCTCCAAAATCACGACGCTGCAGGTTCAGACAGAAGACTTCGCAAGAATTATCTTTCCTTTTCCACTTATATTCTAAAGTGTAAGATATGGATTTTGATGGTATTGAAGTCCTTTGTACTGTGTAGGTCTCGGTGCCGCGCCTCTTTGACTCGGCTCTGACTCTCATGACAGAGAATCTTCCGAATCTCAAGAATCTCGCGTTTTACGCAGAACACTTCAACAATCGTCTGCTTCAGAAGTACTTTGCAGGTTAAACTGAAGGTTCTTGTCGATAAGGTGGCCGAACCTAAATATGATTTAAGCTGGAAACCTTGGCTGCTGCCTGCGGACTCTGAAGATTGGTGGAATGCGAATCTCGTACCGCGTTCTCTTCGCCCTCGCTCGTGGCGCGAGAAATCTCACTGTAAGAGGACTCCTCTTTATGGCCAATATTTAAGATTAAATTTGCAAGCTGTATTTACAATTTGATATCGAAATGTGCTGTGCAGGAACTGGAAACTCCTCACATGCTCTCAGTGGATGACCGTTTCCTCTCTCTGCTTGCTGAAAACTGTCGCCTTCTCCGCTCGGTTAATCTAAATGGATGCAAATATGTCTCCGACAAGGGGGTCGCTGCCCTTGCCAGGTCTCCTTTCTTTATTGTTCATTGATTGACAATTTGATCTTCCTGGATGGCTCTCAAATGGGGAATGCCAGAGTTCCTTTCTCGGCATCCTTGCAGACGTTGTCCCCTGCGCGAAGTGTTCATCCGTGCCACGGCCTGCACTGACTCCGCCATCAATCATCTCGCTCTCTTCTGTCCCGACATTGAGCTCCTCTCATACAAGTTTGCGACGTTCATTCATGTACTCCAATGCCAGTTCCTTGTCATTTTAGATGCATAGTATAAAAATGAATGTGAATATTTGGCTGCATGGATGATTGATTCTCTGCAGAGACTACTCCGGCCGGCCCAACTTCTCTTCAGCGGCCGTCGATCGTCTGAAGAGGTCGTGTATCCAGCGTGTTCTTTGCTAATTCTCACATTATAATTTGTAACCTAAAACATTTTGTGTTTATTTCACCTGAAATTCGCTTTGTAACTTTGCCAATTGCCATTCACCGCCGTCCGCTTCTGTACATTGAAACGGTAGTCTTAATAAGCTTTTCCCTTGGCGGCACGAACCTCCCTCAACCAATCTCGCACTTCCTCCACCTGTCGGCATCTCAAGCGGCTGTGATTCCCAAATCGATTTATGGCGGGCAACTTATTTTTGCATTCGGTCGGTGACATTCAGAGAATATTTTCTAATTTGATTTTCATGTTTCTATTTTCATTAAATCTTTTCTAGTTAGTTTATCCCTTCGATTTCTTTTAAATGAGATACATATATTTGTGATTTATATTTTTGTGAGTTTAATACGTACATACATGTATTTGTAAATGAAGACTCTTGTTTGAATATGACAAGGAATTGTACTACATATGTATATGCATATGCAGATACAGATGCAGTAAACCGATAATGATAAAACAAGAAATAGACTGGGTTTGGTAATTATCCAAACCAATGAGGCGAGTGGTCTGCGTATCCCCAAACTCCGCGGTAGAATGGCCCTGAAACGATCAGCGATTCTTTAACACCCAAAGCCTTGACGAAGAATGATTAATGACTGACCAAATCTCTCTTGCTGCAGAGTCTCGAAGGTACTCGGCACGGGATTTCCGTATTTGTTCTTGTGGAAGGAGACCTCGTTGTAATAATTGCGATAAGTGTCGAAGGTGTAAAGTGGGGGAGGGCCCGAATTGTAGAACTTATCGCTCAAGGAACTGTGTAGTTTAAGTAGTACTTGTCACTTAGAATGCCAAACTAAGAGAGGCCATAAAAACGAACCGGTAAAATCCAAAGCTGTCCACGCCGATGTTGGTGGGGCCAACCCCGTGAAGGCCGTAACCGTAGTTGTTGACAAAATCATTCCGCTTCACACGAAGATGCCAGTCTGGCCCTCTTAGAGAAGGAAAGATGATGGATGGAGACAAGCTCATGAGAAGACATTCATCACACGCTCACAGATAGACAGTAAAGATAGAGAAAGAAAAGAGGGAAGAGGAAATGAATACTCACTTGTCATTTCGGGCGTTGCTCTCCGCTGCTGCGAAGAGACAAAACAAGCCAATTACCACCCGCATCAATGGACTTTCTTTCACTCTTCGTTGTCCTCTTCCCTCCCCAATCAGCTTGAATCAATGATCTCCCAAGAAAACTTCGAACAGCACCTGCAGGGCCTGTGGCTTTTCCTTTTATTCGCTTCTCTCTTCTCATATTTCTCTTTGTCTGTTTATCTCTGCTTCTCTCTCATTTACCTCATCCATCCCTTTCCTTCCTCTTTGTCCTCTTTGTCCTCCTGTGCACGTGAGTAAGAGCAGCAGCTCATCTGCCTTCCCATTCATTCTCTGCAAATCCTAATCAACTCTGACAACTCTCGCCCTCTTCGTGATCAAATAAATTTTTTCTTGCAAACAACTTTATTGAGATCCAGTTAATATTTAATATACTAAATTATGCTCTCAAAAAATTTGAACAGCTGTTGAATAATTATTTTATGCTCTCCAATGGCGACCTTCCGAAACGACAGTCCGAGTATAAATGTCAACCCTCGCCTCTTCCTCGTGTCCTTCGAACGGCGCACTTCGTTAAAGTAATCCGTTCCTTTTGCTTGCCTCGATCGTTCTCTGCAAACGGTTGTCTCTTTACAAGTTCCCTCTCCTTCCATGAATTGCGTAGTCTGTCTGATCCGTTGCCTCGTTCTCTCATTCTCCCCTTCTCTCTCTTATCTCCACGCTGTCTCCCTCTCTCCCTCTCTCTTTATCTCTCTATCTTTCTCTCTCTCTTTCCCTCTCTTACCCGCAAACAATTCTCCATGACCCGCCTCCCGTGACAGCGACAGTCATGTATTCTCAATGGATTCCCTTGCTTGGTTCTTTCTCATTCCAGCGTCACTCCTTTTTCCTTATTCTTCGCGAGTGGAAACTTAATTATACGTTGTACTCTAGTATGTATTCTACTATTCTCCACGGCTCCCTTACGCAACAAGTGAGACAATGCAGAGCTCTCAAGAGACTCTAGTCTCGCCCTTTCTCTGCATCGCTATTGCACCCATTTAGCCATCCCTTTGCTCGTCTCGTTCGTATTCCCATGTTCTCTCACTCGCTCTCTCCTCCACCCTCTCTCTCTCTCTCTCTCGCTCTCTCTCTCTCTCGCTCTCACTCGCTCTCTCTCTCCCTCTCTCTCTCCAGATTGGCATCTGGCAGTCCTCCCCTCATCATTTCTCCTTCCGAATCCATCTGCCAGTTCATCTCCTCCAGCGATGAGCAACAACTGCGGCAAAGGTGAGAATAAGAGAAGCAGAGTTTGTTTGTCCAGGCTGTTTGATTTCCCCGCATCTCATTCTCTAAAACGGAATACATTCAAATTTCCTTTGTCATATATTTTTTACTTCCTTTTCTGGCTTTCCTCTATCATTTTAATATCGCATTTTAATTTCTATCTTCATTGTTTTTTCCTCGTCGTTTTTCTCTTTTTTTTGGTACACATATACATACATACATATGTACATTTCTCCTCATTCATCCTTTCACGCCTGCAAATGCGCTTTTCCTTCTGATACAAACTGAGAATACGCATTTTTCGGATAATTATAAAATAAAAATAGCGTGCATGGGTCTAACATCATCCAAATCCGCTTTATCAGAATAAAAGGTTGTTAACCTCTTTTACACCTTCAACTAACACAAAGTGTAAATAAGTTCAAAGGGCCTCGGGAAAAGGGAATGGAATCTCAGCCTTCTACTTCTTTTCTTTGTTCCTTTGACATATCTATGTCAGTTGCTCTGCGATTCCCCTTCTGCCCTTTACTTTTCTGTTTCCATCCAGAGAATGCTTCAGTTGAAATGAACCCCTTCCTGTTATTTACCATTTTCTTCTTCCTCTTCCTCTTTTTGTGCTTTCCCCTGAAAAGAAGGGATCGAAGCTAAGGAGCACGGGAGGGAAGAGGACAACACCTCTTTCCCAATCCCGTCCGTTCTCTCTCCCTCTCTCCTTCTCTCTCTCTCACTCTCTCTCTCTCTCCTCTCTCTCTCTCCTCTCTTTCTCTACTCTCCCTCCTCTTTCTTCTGCCTATTCCTCATCTACTTCTTCTCTCACTCTTGCATAACCTTGACGGAAACATAAACTAGTCGACCTAAGCGCCTGTTTAACTTCGCAGCCATCGTCATTGAATATGCTGCCGTCTTATCTGAATTAGATTTGTCTTTATTTCTGGTCCTCCATCTTATTTCCCCGTCTGTATTCTCTTCCTCTCTCTCACTCACTCTCTCTCTCTCTCTCTCTCTCTCTCTCTCTCTTTCTCTGCACAGGAATTCGCCTTGCTTGTTGCTATGCATTGCATAAGTATGCTTGGCGCCATTGGCTGGGCCCTTCTTCGTTTTCGTTTTGAGTTGTCTTGACTTCTTATCTGGTTTGTTATCACAGTGAATGTCCCTCCCTTTCAAAGGCGTTTACGAAGCGTCCGGAATGATGAGGAAAAATTTGATTACCGGGGTAGAATTGGGTCGCCATCGAAAGAAAGCTGGCACTGACAACAAAGATCGTGATAAAAGAGACCGAACGCAGACGAGGGATAAGGAAGAATACCACTGTGGGAGCGAAAGAGCGAGAGTCAGAGAAGGAGAGAAAAAGAGAGATAGATAGATAGATAGAGAGAGAGAGAGATGTGGAAAAGCATCGATCTCGAGGGCCAATCCTTCCTGCCTTTTGCGTGACGGATGAGAGGAGCCGATACTCCAGAGAGCTCTTCAATGAATGGCGCGAGTAGAATGCAGTAATAAGAGAGAGGAAGAGTGAGAATGTGGAGAGAGAGAGGAGAGAGAGAGGAGAGAGAGAGAAGAGAGGGAGGAGAAAGAGAGAGGAGAGAGAGAGGAGAGAGAGAGAAGAGAGGGAGGAGAGAGAGGGGAGAGAGAGAGAGAAGAGAGAGAGAGGAGAGAGAGATGAGAGAGGAGAGAGAGAGGGAGGAGAGAGAGAGAGAGAGAGATTAGAGAGAGAGAGAGAGATTAGAGAGAGAGGAAGAGAGAGAGGAGAGAGGGAGGAGAGAGAGGAGAGAGAGAGAGGAGAGAGAGAGGACAGAGAAAGGAGAGAGAGAGAGAGGAGGGGAGAGAGAGAGGAAAGAGAAGTAGAGTAACAGATGACTCGCAAAGTCGACGATAGCGGAGTTTCTGGCCGCGCAAGCGTGCTCCTTATTCAGCAATACACCAAAAAAGAAATAATGTTATTAGAAGAGGAAAGAATGGATGGATAGAGAAGAGTCTCTTTTTCAGTCCGCACCCTTCGTCTCTTCGTGGAACCCCTCGACGTGGAACTCGACGCCGATGACGGTCTTCTCTTCTCTGCTCTTCAGATGGCATTCCCTGGTAATATTCCTTCATTCCAATGTCCTTTCTCTCTTACAAGAAGAGAAGAGACATGAGTTGTCTCTATTCAGGCGCGTCCTCCGTCTACTACAAGGGCGGCGAATGCAAAACAGCAGTCAAATTCGATGGCAAGCACTTCCGACCGCCAGGGGGACATTGGAATGACAAAGAGTATTTTGTCAGCCTCGGTCAGTTACAAGCATTCATGCGCATATGTATGTATATACAATATCTGCAAGATATGGTATTTCAGCCAATTTGAATGTCTTCTCTTTTGTCTAGGAAATCGAACGATGAACTATCCATTCGGAGGCTATGAAAATGCGTCGAAGCAGTTTGAAAGGTCTGTCAACGCAGTTCAGCAGATGCTGGGATCGAGTCTATTTGGTTATTACTTTCATTTCCTATTCATTATGTTCCTATCAGTTCACGCGTTTCTCTTCTCCTTTCTCATTTTCTCTCTCTATATGAATATGTGTCTGATTTGTAGCCACTTCAAAGATCTCAAACGTTTAATGACAGCGAAATAAGTATGTAAATGTCAAGGTGGAGTGGGCGGAAGAACTCATCGAAGTGAGAATGGAGGAGTGAAGACCGGCAGAGCAGTGGGGAAGGCCTCTCCTTCTCCTTCCAATGGCCGTCTTCCTCCTTCCAGGAGTCAATCCATTGAAGAGGCCAAGCAGCAGAACGTCACATCTATTCAGGTTTCAAAGATTACTAGTTTTAAAAAACGATTCTTAATATGATGATAAGAGAAAACCAATTCAGTAATGACGTTGTTATATCCCAGAACTTTAAAGAACGAAAACAAAATTGGATGATAAAAATACTTTTCCCAGGAGCGAGAGAAGCTTCTCCGCTCGGCCGGCCGACAACTTTCTCCGATTGAACAACAATTCGTTGATTTGGCCAGGATCTCGAATGGAAAAGATACAATCATTCAAGAGCAGAGGAACGAGATTCAACAGCAGAAGATTTCCTTTGAGACATTGAACAAGTCCGTCTCCTCCCTAGTCATTCTTCCCTTCCTGTTACCAAGAATTATAAAAGATGTGCACCATACATACATGCATACATATATGTATGAATTGAAAGGCGATAACTCAATTTGTTTAGACAACTAAAGAAGGCGCAGGAAGAATGCGAGAGATTGCAGCAGAGGATGATTGGCCAGGAAGAGGAGCTGGGCATCCTCCGGAGACTCAGCTCGGATCAAACATACATGTGCGAGAAGGTTGGCTCTCTCTCTATTTCAATGCATCATTCAATTACGTAAATATTCCACAAAGTTTGCGAAATGATAAATGGAATCTTTATGTGACCCTTTTAAGGTAAACGATTTAACAAAAAGACTTTCGGATCGGGAGAGCGAGCTAAGCAAGCTTCGCTATGAACTCACGGATCAGATCGGAAAACTCAAAGATGAAAATGCTGACTTACAAAGGAGGTATACATAATATACATATGGAATTTCGAAACTTTTCGATAATTTTTTTTTCTCCATTTACAGGTTTGCCGCGGTATCGGCAGATTTATCAGAGAGGACATCGAGAGTCAGCGTCATTGAAGAGGATCTCAAGCTCAAGACAATGGACAACTATGAGATGACTCTGGAGCTCAAGAGATTGCGGACACTTGCTAAGCGCATTGATCTCGAGGTTGGAAAGAGAGCGAGAGCGAGGGGAGAGAAGAGAGAGAGAGAGAATAGTATGAGAGAGAGGGAGAGAGAGATAGTGAGAGAGAGAACTGAATCGCGAACCTTGCACAGTCGCTCGATGATCTGGAAACATATGCTGATACCCGAGATGACAACAAACGACTGAAAGAGGCGAATGCCCGTCTTCTTTCTGATTTGGCAGCGCAGAGAGAGTGCCACTCCCTCTTCGAGAAGAATGCAATGGAGAACGCAAGGCTTATTGAGAGGTCGCCCCTCTTTTAATTAAATTATTCATACAATATTTATACTTTGCAACACAAGACACATACTATTCACATAAAGGATACGTAAAAAATGAACGGAGATACTTTTCAGAAACAGCGACTTGGAGACAAGAATGAGTGGCTTGCACAAGCAACTGGAAAGCATCAATGAGAGATGGAGAGAGAATCTTACACGGATTGAAGAGGAGTGGAATGTCAAGGTCATTAGGAGACTGTATTAACTTTATGACTACTTTCTGATGATATTAATTCGTGTTTACAATTAGTGGAGTGTATTTCCAGCGATCGGAATTGGAGCTGGAGAAGACGGAATTGAGAAGGCAACTCGGAGATATGCAAAGAATGTTCGAGTCAGCGACCCGCGATGTCGCCGAGACAACCAGAAGGTCCAAAGCCCTTTATCGGCACGCCTTCCCTGATCTAACCTAAGAATAGCCATCCATCGCTCTCCCTTCTTTCTACTTTTCAAGTCCTTCTTTCTCTTCTTGCACTCACAAGGGACGCTTGCACGAGACAAACTCACATACTAAATGCAACAAAAAATATTCCTAGAAGTATCCAGCGATGAAGAACTGAACTATTTCGTATTGTAATTTAGAGCCATGCTTATGCACAGTGCAATGTATTTACGTGCAGTTTCAGCTTGTGCCATCGAATTAATTTATTTTGCTTTGCATTCTGCACTCGCTTACAGTGAATGTGTTGTAGTAATCGTCTCTCTTTGCACTCCATGTCTATTTCAGATTTGTCCAGCACAAAATGTCCATTTTCACATTGTGCACAGCACAAGCTTCTCCATCTTCCTCTCTCCACTAGAATAGCGCGCTGCCACAGGGGTCGAGTGCCACTCCCAGCATAGAAACCTCCGTCTTCCATATCCACTATCTCTGCCGAGATACAACCACATACCGCTCGCATAGTTCTAGTCTTGTTTCGGGTTTCCTCAGCCATTTCTAGAGCCTAGTCAAGGTTTAGAGCTTTCTTTTCTGTGCCAAAATGCTTTGCTCCTCTGTCTTACTTGCTCAAACGCACAACACAGCCTCCAGAAATTCGTGTATATCATTCCTCCCTCTCTCTGTTCTCTCTGTTCTCTCCACTCTACGCGTGTTCCCTCACCATCCCGCTGACACCGTGTATTCTACTCTTCCATTTGTGTGATTCCTGATAAACCAGTTTGGCCATTCTGTCAGTCCTCCTCTAATGACAATAACAACCGCAGCCATCAGTGCTGCGTAATCAACCGATTCAATGCCTTCTTGGGGAACGTCGAGATTAATTATGTTTATCGAGACAAATAAAATAAAAAAGCTCTGAAAATCCTCTATTTTTCTAGACTTGACGAAGCTCGCGCTTCTCGCGATGAGTTGCGTGGAACACTCGAGAACATCGAATCACGCCATCAGGTAAAGGCAGCCGCCTCTCCACGCATACTCAAAGTGACCTACTAACAGGAAGAGCAACTCAAGGCACACTTAAGACCATCTCTGAAGAAACACCCCACCATGAATGAAGACATTAGCACGAGCATCACAAAATGAGACCTTTTGCGATATTCAATGTGAAAACTCATCCCTAATATATTTACATCACGGCCAATTTATAATGACACAAAAATGACTTTGCATCCCCGTTGAAAGCATGCTATAATTTACATATCTACTGATGTTCTTGTGGTGAACGATTCTTTCAATACTTAACATGGAGTGCCAGATAATTAATCGCATGTTGCTTTCAACTTTATGTGTCATTGATTTGCTTTTATCAATTTTGTTAAATTATTAATTTTCAGTTGCCGAATCAGGTATTTGTAATATTTATCAGAAAATAAATAAGACGTCATCATTTATGATGGAATAAAATGCGATTTGGCAGGCGAAGCTGTCGGGAGTGGAGGAGCAGATGAGAGAAGCAGAGCAGAGGGCGGCTGAGATGGTCAGTCTCGTCGCCTCTCTCACGGCTGATGCCAGGTCCTCCCGCAGGGAAGTCGAGGAAATCATCTAGCCAGTGGCCGCCAGCCTCCCCATAGCAGTCTCCCCATTCCCCTCATCTACTCTCCCTGCGCTTCCATGCGCATCTTAACACATTCATACGTGTACCATTAGAAGCTACATTCTTACTGCTAGAGAACCAATTGTACCTCCAAATTATGTCTGCACTGATGAAAATAATTATTTGAGCATATGTATGAAAGGAATATATGTGCATACGTGTGAACAGAAGAGCGCAGCGGTTTCAGCTGTGGTGAAATTC
This sequence comes from Allodiplogaster sudhausi, assembly GCA_945643635.1. Classification (NCBI taxonomy): domain Eukaryota; kingdom Metazoa; phylum Nematoda; class Chromadorea; order Rhabditida; family Diplogasteridae; genus Allodiplogaster; species Allodiplogaster sudhausi. Next base: position 7,653,611 of record CALZFC010000005.1, read on the forward strand.
ACTCAAGCAACTGTCAAGTGCACGAAGGACATTGTCCCAGACAGGAATAAAGAGAAGAGCCGTCCCTTTTGATCTACCGCGGAAACAGTGAGAGCTTGCCACCTTGGTAATTGGTGTGTCGTGCGTGAATGGAAGCAGAACCTCCTTAGCCTGCCATCCCTCTCTTCTTATCACCTTGTTGAGAGCCACGAGTGGAATGGCGCGAGAGGCCATCTCCACCACTCCATTCCCCTTTAGAAGCGTCGTCCCACTTCACTACACATGATTTCTCTTTGGTTCAACGTCTTTTTAAGTCCACTTAACCCTACCCTAGCACCTCTAGGTTAATCGTCTTTCCTATCGTTTTCCGCTAGGTTCCACACTAAGGCTGATGCAATGATGAGATGAGCCATAACCTGATCATCTCTCCCCTCCTTCGCTGTACTTTTGTTTATCTTTACCGCCTTTGGTGTCCTTTGATGGCGTTCCATTTCACGGGCAATTCCCCGCATATTCGGGAAAACATTCTCCTGGCACAACTCACTCTTCAACAACCTCGTCTCTGCGTGTTGACCCTCTCTCTCCTAAATCTGTTGTTCTTCTCACTCTCTTTGTCTCTCCCTCCTCAGCTCTCTCCCTCCCTCTCTCTCTCTCCTCAGCTCTCTCTCTCTCTCTCCTCAGCTCTCTCTCTCTCTCTCTCCTCTCTATCTATCTCTCTTTCTCTCATTGTCTTCCTGCCAGCAACCCCTTGGTTGTTATTGCGGTAACTAAGAAATGATGAATATCGACGAAATTAGATCTCGTCTTCATTTCTATGCAATGGAAAACTGTCCAACAGTAGAACAGTTGGCCGTTTTTGGTCGCGTGAATTGTCTTGTGGGCCTTCCGATCCAAATTAGGAGTTGCCTTCTTGTTGTAAATACCTTTCAATGTCACTAGTAGCTCTCTCCCGCTTGCCCTCGTTCACGCTTTCTCATAAGGCTCGATCCAACATCCTTCGCAACTGCATCAATATTATACAGAATGGAATAATGTATTGATGATGGTATGTTCTCGCTCAAGCATACCCAACAAGATGGCGTCTTCGGGAGTGCGCCTTCTCCTCTCTCGTCCAGTCTCTTTCTCTTCCACCAGATTGGCCTCTGCCATTGCCCCCTCTCAACCTGAAGCTGTCCCCGAAGAAGGTTTTCGCCATCCTTGGGAGAACATCCAACTCGCCAAGGACTTCCGGTTCCGCCACGTACGTTTGCATCTCAGTGACTTTTTTTGGAGCAATGAAATGAAAAAAATAGTGATAGCAAAAATGTTCTTTAAGATTTCGCAGCCTTCGGATGCATCTCTCACTTCGATGTTCGACAGATTCGCCCGCTCTGACCAGCTCGCATTGGTTTGCTTCAGCACTTACTACTGCTTTCTGTTCTCCTCGAATATTTTTTTGCCTTTGATTTAGACACCCGGCGTGTCGCCCGCAGAGATGCGGCCGCTTCTCGAGTACATCTACCAGTGCGCACTCTCGCACCCTCCACTACACAACATGATCACTGTCGCCACTCACAAGGTCTCTCTCTTTCTCTCTCTCTCTCTTACCCTCATCTCCTCTAATCACCCTTCTCTAGAGATCGGGTGAACATGCGGGCTTCGTGATGCACACTCTCCTGCACCGTTCCCCTTCAATGAGTGCCTACTCTCCTCCTCCTGCCGCAGCAGTGGATGCTGGTTTGGTTCCCTTTCCTTCCTTCCCACTCCTTTCTTCTCGTTCAGCTCACGACCTCGAGGACGTCTTCTCTCACTTCTGGCGTCTCTTCCCAGATGCCAAGGTCGCCCTCTCCAGCCAAGCTCTCTTCGTGGATGACAAGTGAGTGGAGAGTTGGAGAGGAAAAGGGAATAAGCTGACTTGAGATGGCGCTCCTCTGGCTTGGCTGCTGCTCTCTTCCACGCTGGACTCGACTTCAGCCGATTCACTTCTGATGGCATTCGCTATGCAATATGCCAGGTTGGGGAACCTCTCTTTCTTTATCTCTCTCTCTCTTTATCTCTCTCTCTCTCTCTCTCCCCTCTCCCTCCCTTCCTGTTCTCACTCTCCCGTTCAGGCAACCTGCCCTGATACGACAGCTGAAGCCCTTAGAATGGGCTACGATGTCCTCCACATCGGCCGTTCTCTCTTCCGTCCCGATGGAACTCACGTAGGCCATTCCAGGCAGTCTTCAATCAATAGCTGTTCCGTGATTGCAGAGAGACCTGCACACAGCCCAAGTTCTGCTCGGCCTGGATCTGCGCAAGAGAACTAGTCTCGACCCGCTTCCCCACTGGAGACGAATGCAGCTCATCTAAGCCATCGCTTCACTCCATTCATCTCTTCATTACCTCAACATCTGTTCTTCAGCGTACGAGATATCACGTATTTCTGTCATTCACTTGACGAATGACCTGTATAGAATATTATCACTTCCAAATCCTTGTACATAAAGCTAATCACACTTGTGTTCATGCTCTATCAGAATACAAATACATCATAGAACCCCAAACACGAAAAATATTTCCTTTTATCGCGAAATATCGCCAAAGAACCCGTCAAGTTGATCAAATCTTGCATGGAGTCAGTCGAAGACGTCGTTGAGGAAGTCGTCAATGTCATCGTCGATTGTCTTCGTGACCTCCTGAGGGACAGGCCCCTCCCATACTGCAGTTGAACCGGACTTCTTGGAAGAAGACGGCTCCTTCGTCGCTTCATTAGCATCTTTGAATGAGACAAAGCTGACAAAGAGGCTTTATAATCCACAAGAAAGTGTTTTTTTGTGTATGACGAACTTGGAAGAGAGAGAGAGAAGCATAAAAAGACAGACCTGTCGCACCAGAGTTCTCTGAATCTGATTGAGAGCTCGCTCCATCGTGCTTTCTCTTTTTCTTGTCCTTCTTCTTTTTATCACTCTTCCCGATCTTCACAACACGCTTCCTGTGAGCAAAAGGCTTAGAGAAAAAAGAACCAAATTTTAGGACAGGAAAAGCTCAGTTGAAAAAAGAGGAAAAAAATATATCAAAAAAAAAACTTCTTAGATCGATAGTTTAGCATCTCGGAGCAAGGCGGGCACAGCCGAACCTTCACCAGTGCATTCTTCTGCTGCCCACCCTCGACATATGCAAAATTCACCTGAAAGTATCATGCATTGAACAAAATAAGGCAATCAATTGAAAAGCCGAATGAAAGAAAATGATCAGAATCGTCGTTTTCAAAAAGTAAAGAAGAAACGATTTCAATCTTTAAAAAGAGAGCAAACCTCCCAGCTGGTCAGCGACAGGCGCTCTTCACATTTCCGTACTCCGCAGATTACATGGCCCTTCCCGCTCTTCACTTCTCCTTCTACTCTCCATCGCATTGCGATCTGGCCCGTTTTGTGCCGGCTCAAATCAACGATACAGTACTCTGCAAGTATACTGTACTTCGAAACTAATAAGACAACTTTTTCATTTGAGTTGCAAGATACCTTTGAAGAGCTTATCATAATATCGCTTAGCAAGACGATTAGCATATGAACTTTGAGCGGAAGCTAGCTCTTCTGCGGTCCATAAGAACTTATGATTGTCCTGAAATGGAGAACCATTAGTACATGTGTCAGAACAACAACGAGATAATGGATAACCTTAAGGACATCATAGTCTGTACGATCCTTCGAAGAATCACGTTCCAACTTCTTGGTTGCTCCTTGGTAACAAAGATGATACAAGTTCATCATCTCCTTATGTCGATCATATGCACTCCGCTTCATTAAGCGACCCATTTGTCTGCAAACGTTCTCATACAAAGGTGCTCTCGTGCTGAACATTCGATATAAAGTGAAATTGGTCATGGTCTGAACCCCATTTTCCGGAAGGCTTAAGAAAAATTAGAAGAAGAAAAGAAAAGACGAGCCTATGCATTCGTCCGTGCTCTTCTTGAAACCATTTCTTAGCATCGGAACGCTTCAGCTTCTCGGGCGCACCTAAAATTCATTGTATTTTGAAAAGTTGGCCTCGAATCGGATAATTCCTTATATCAGAACCTGGATATTCCTTCTCTGTGAAATCATGCCTTTTCTTCTTCTTCCGCTCGATTTCACTTTGATAGTCGAACTCAGATTGCAGGTCATACAAACCGATATCCGGGTTACGTTTCCTTCCGATATCCATCTGCAAAACAGTCATAACGTTAAAAAAAATAGGAAATTTAAGCGAAGGAGAACAATTATGATGTCGCAGTATTTAATTTCGTGCGAATTAAATAACTCGATGAGAGCTAGTGTAGTTCACAATATGATATCTAATATACGGTCCAAAGCACTGCTGTAAAGAGCGTTTAGTGAACGAAACTTCGAAAAGTTGCGCGTGAAAATGACTTGGGCGTGCCAAATTTGCGAGAAATGTTCAGATTTCCTTGTTTTTCGCGGCAGTTACTGTTAACGATGAGCTGCTACTTTGCTTGTAGCGAGTTAATTTTCGTTGTTTTAATTTCGCCGGCTCATCTAGACATGGTGAAGCAAAGTAAATCGTTAATCCATTGCATTATCTATGCCATTCCATAACGTTGTGCTTTTTGATTAGATGTTCTCTGTTCCGCACTCGACCAAACCCCTTCCTGCGAACAACTGTTACTTGCTTAGTGCCATGTGCTATTCTCTTTTCACATACCTGCCTGCAGAAGTGTGCTGCTGACTTTCGTTTATTTCACTCTTTTTTGGGTGCCAACTCTTCGGATTGTTCAGATCTCATGACGAGAATAAGTTGCTGACAACTCTGCTGTGAAAGGAGATCGGCACGGTTTATTCTGTTCTTTCTTGATTGTTCATTAAAATTCCATACGTGCTTCCCAACTGTTTCAAAATGCAGAATAGCTGTAGGATGAAAGTCCTGTTTGAATTCAGCTTGCTACACCCTTGCCCTCTTTCTCTTGCCAGCTCTCTCCCTTCTGTTGAATGAGTGACAGTCTGTGTTGGACTCCGCCCCTCCCGACTCTCCCTGGCCACGTTGCCAATATCATCTGTGCTGATTGCAGTCTGCGCCAGGCGTCCCTTCTACCATTCTGCACTATTCCGTCCTATTTCTTCACTTCATTCTCTCTCACTCTGTCATCTCCACACTTCACTCATGGTTATTCTGCACTTTAGAAGGTCTTTGCTTCCTTCATTTGTGTATTTTCCCCATCACTGAAAAGGTGAGCTCTAAAAACAACCTTCAGGTTTAGTTCTTGTTCTTCTGGGGTCTGGTTTTGAATTGTTGCTGCTTCAGATGATGCAAAATCAAGCAAATATGGTGGTAGTCCGATTCGCAATTGTTGCTGAAGCCCGCTTTATGGCCATCGGCAATCTTTTCCGCTCTATCCTATCAGTACCTTAATTTAAGTAAGGATAACAACAACACTAGCGATGATATCATTTCAGATTTTTACATTTGATTTTGTACTTCGAGTAGCACAATATCCTTAATGGATGTGGATTTGTCTCGATGGTTAGGGCCGTTTTGAATTTCCCTTTTCCTCATCCCCTGGGCTTGATGAGAGAGCACCATGAAATCTACTGAATGCGGAGGATATAGGAGGACTAAAAATGTTAATGAAAACGAGGAACGCCCGGGGCTGGTGATGTGGACGGGTAAGCCTCTTCGCATTCCTTGCACTCTTTTGTTACGCGCCTTCTCCACTGCTTTCCTTCTTGAGAGAAGAGCGAGAGAAACAGAGGGATGACACGCTCTCGTCCGCTGTACTCTCTGCTACTTCTTCGCTCTCTCTCCTCTCCCCGATCATTCGTTGACCGTGTCCTTCTTCCTTTACCTTTCTGTGGGTGACTCTCCTCTATGCTGCCCTCGTTTCCAGCAGTCGGGAATATTTCACCGTTTTCTTCACACTTGAAGTAGTTGGATTTATATTGAGCGTCTTATTATCTGCCTCGGGATGAAGGCGTTAGCGAAACAAGAATAGCTTAAAGGGAACGGATATTTGCTTGTAATAAGTCACGACAAAAAAGGTCTTGTTATCCCTTATCTCTTCTGTTTCGCTCGTCCTCTCGTGCATCCTCTCGCCACATATTTTGCACTCTCGCCGTCACATACTTTTCTGTTCTCTCCCTGTCTTATCTCCTAATCTGCCTTCCACGGCCTCTGCAGAGTGACTCTCATATCAATTGTCCACATCTACTCTTGAATTGATCGCTTCTCAGAATAGCTACTGTAAAGTGTAATCATCCCTGTACTTTGCATTGCTTCAGTGGGTCAGCGAGGACAAGGAGGATTAGATCAGGGCTGTGAAGAACAGAATCTATCATTTTCTTCATTTATAAATCTTCATCTTCCCCCTTTAACCCCTCATTGGTTACCCTTTGTGGGTTTCGATCGCTTCTCAGGGGTGTTCAGTGATCCTGCACGTTCCCGCACTGTCTACCTCTTCCTACACTCTCTGCCTGCGCTCTCTCTCACTCTCTCTCTCTCTCTTTCCCTTTCTCCCTTTCTGACACTGTCGCTCTTCTCTGTGCTCTCTTCCTATTCCATCCTCTCTGAGTGCGACCAAGTGAATGGTGCTCTACTTTCTGCATACACGTGCAGTCGGTATGGCCGCATTCCTCTCGGTCGAGCATTTCGACCGCTTTCTTCTCCCGACCGTTTCTCGCTCTCGGTCTGTCTCTCTCTCTCTCTGTCTCTCGCCGTCGTGCCTCTCTCCTTCCACTTCCTTTTTATCTTCAGCCTCTCTCGACCATTCACTTTCCATGTTTGTCAAGATGAGTTGGCTCCTCTATTCCGCCCCGTGATAGTCTTCCTTCTCTTCCACCGGTTACGGATAATTGGCTTGCAATTATCAGATGGATTCCTTTCTTGCTTTCCCCAAGTTGTTTTCCAACTGCCGCTCTTCAACTCTGTTTTGCTGCGGGGAGGAGGGAGAAGCCATGATATCTCATGTGCCTATGTTTCTTGCTGTTTTGGTTGCTATGAGCCTCCTGGCTACAGCGCATTAGTGGGCGGAGTCACTTAGGGTCCAGATGCAACTGCTTTTCTTCCCTTTTTTGAACGTTTACTTGACCCATTCACTTCTCACGTAATATATTGCCACTTTTAAACACATACACATACACGCACACTCTCTCTCTCTCTCTCTCTCTCTCTCTCCTCTCTCTCTCTCTCTCTCTCTCTCTCTCTCTCATCCATTTTTTTTGTGCCTGCCGATGTTTCTGGCAATTTTGGCCCTCGTTGTTCAACTTATTCTTGTGATATTTCAAATGCCGTGGCAACTGATCCTAGTCTTGCTCCGCACTGTCGTTCTGCGACTGAATTGTGTGTTGGTTGAGGGTCGAGTCGGTCGCGTTCCTCTCCAGGTCGCCGCCTCTCTTTGCTCCCTTTGACCACCCTCCTCTGCCTCTCGTCTGCTCTCTCCCTCTCGCTCCTCTCTCTCTCTCCTCGCCTCTCTCCTTCGGATCAGCCCCCGACGCCAGTGGCAGCCACGGTCATCAGACAACCCACGAGACATGGACAACGGAAACGATATTCACCTGAACGGAACTAACGGTAAGGGGGTTGTATAAGAGGCTCTTTTTAAGATTAACCTGGATATTTTTGATGGGCAGACTAATGAGATAACATGAAGGTACAGACGCAGCCACGCCGATCCCCGCCGAGCCAGCCACGGCCCTTGACTACTCCACCGACTTCCCGGCCCTGCCGAATGCCGAGCCGGCCGCGGTTCGTCCCAAGCAGGCCGCGCCCGCCTGGACTCGCCCCGCCTCAAAGAACACGGCCATTGTGAGTGGAGTTGTTGTAGATGGAAAGAAGGGAATGGAGTCTGCTTCAGAAGCTCACTCTGAATGCGGACGAGCGAGCTTCGAAGGGAAGATCCTTTGGCACGACGAGTGAAGAGCAGCAGAGATGCATGAAAGTCTCCGTGGAGACTGGTCAGGCAGATCTCTTCCTTCTCATTCATGCTTTTCTTCCAATTCCAGACACGCGAATCGAGTTGTGCGAAGCCAAGGATGGCACACTCACTGTCTTCATCCGCGGAGAGAAGAAGAAGGTCGAAGAGGCACGCGCCAAGGTCGTGCGAGAGCTTCAGACTCAGGTTGGGATTGGGGATATCCAAGTTGGGATTGGGGATATCCAAGTTGGGATTGGAGATATCCAAGTTGGCACCGGCTGTTCGTTCTATCCAAATCTGCCTTTCTTCAGGCGACGAAGGAGATCTCGGTGCCGAAGGAACACCACGGAATGCTGATTGGAAGAGAAGGGTCGAAGCTGAAGGAACTCGAGGCTGAGACCAACACTCGCATCGCTATTCCTGGTAGAGACTCCACTTCGGATGTCATCAAGGTATCACTTCTTCCTCTTGTCTTCGTTCTTTGTTTATAAACCGCACCAGAGAACCGGACAGGAAAGAGACGAATTGATTGTAGATTACGGGTCCACGAGAGGGGATGGAACGGGCTGCCGCTCGCATTCTGCAGATCTCGACTGAGCAGGTTCCGATAGGAAATGAACACGGCTGAAGGATTAACAAGGGAAAGGAAACGAGAGTGATTGACTGGAGAGAGTGGAAATAATGGGACCATGTTGTGGAGAGATTCATAGGGATAGGCCAGTCACGTCATTTCATTGCACTCTTCCTTTTCTTATCTCTTCATTCCGGCTTTAGGTGTTTTAGCAGCCGTTCTATTCTAGGTCAACAGAGGAATGAAAGAGAGCATATTTAAAAAAATTGGATCGTTTATAAGGAGCATTGGAACTTCAGATTCAGATTATGCATACTATCAAAATTGCTTGTGTGGATGGTTGGGCAATTGTTGCAATGAAGCTACAAATGGCTGACACCAGAGATCAGCTTGATTTTCTACGGGATGTTTGTATGATGGTGTTGATTGCAGTCTCGCTTGGCTACCGAGAACATCCCCGTAGCTCGTGCCTTTTTCCCCTGGGTTCGGGGGCCGAACAACGAACTCGTTGATGAACTCACTCGCCAATACTCCATCAAGGTAAACTTGTTGATTCGAAGCCAGCCACAAATTTGTGTTCTGTGAAGTGTAAACAATTTGTTGTAGATTAACATCCCTCCACCGTCTGCCTCGAATGAGGTGATTGTGATCCAAGGAGAGCGCGAGGGAGTCCTCACCGCCGCCGCCAAGATCCGGGCCATTGTTGCTGAGAAGGTTTCCCTCTTCTGACAACACTTCGGATTAATACCACCCTTGACACGACGGAGATTCTCTTCCTTGCAGTCGGCGATAGTGAAGACCATGACGTGCACGATTGCGCGTGCCCAGCACCGCTTCATCATTGGCAAGCAACGCTCCGGCATCGCGGACATCCTCAGGGAGACCGGAGTCTCTGTCGAGGTCTGTCATGGGGAGGAGAATCTTTGATTATGTTCTATAGAAGAACGGTTTATCTTCCCGACATCCTTTTCATGCCGTTGGGGCAAGAACATGCAATTCAAATGTCAGAACTCTCAATTTTATTCTTCCTGTGCATTCATAATGAATTGTAGATCCCCGAGGCGGAGACATCAGATGTCATCACTCTCCGCGGAGACCCCGCCAGACTCAGCGATGCCCTGGCCCGTGTCTATGAGAGAGCCTCTTCCACCATCACCAAGCAGCTCGATGTCCCCCATTGGATGCATCGACTTCTCATTGGCAGACAGGGCGCCACTCTTCAGGCTCGGCTTCTCCTCTCTTTTTCACTCTTTCTCTTCTCTGTCTCCTCTCCCTAACAGTCCATTACTCTCTTCCTTTCACAGGCTCTGGTGCCTCACCGCGATAAGGTGCAGATTGACTTTGAGGACGATGGAGCGATCATCTTTGAGGGCTCTCCCGAAGAGGTTCCCCATTCGTTGTTGCTTAAGATGAGGATGGCTTTGCAGAGGAGCTGGAGTGACTGTATAATTACAGGTCAAATCCGCCCTGGCCGCCATCTCCAATGAGATAGCAAGGATCGAGCGAGAGATGACCATGGAGAAGATCAAGGTCAGAAAAGTAGTACGGAATGTGTGAGAAGTTGATATCAGAGTGTTTCCATGCTATTGTCAACATTTTTTTTAAACATAAGATTAATGAGTACTTAGCCAGCCTGTTACGTAGAAATCACGATAGTCATAAGAATGTGTTGTGCATTGAAGTAAAGAATGTGTGCGTGTTCTGAAAGTGTCGTTTGTAGGTTGATCCCTGTCTTTGTATGTTCATCCTTCTCCTTGCAGGTGCACCCCTCCCTCCATCGCCATGTCATCGGCCGTGGAGGATCCCTCGTCTCCAAGCTCAAGGTTATCTCCAGGGCACTATTTAGTTTCACTTTCATTTCTGATGTTAATGATCGCAGGATGAACACGACGTCTCCATCAACATTCCGGACGAGGCAACGAACTCGGATGAGATCACCGTGGAGGGAAAGAAGGAAGGAGTGAAGAAGGCCATCGAGCAGATCAGGGAACTCGTCACCAAGATTGTCCGTTTCTCCTCACTTCTTTCCTTCTTTTCTCCTTATGATTCCATCCCTTGCAGGAGAACGAGAAGTCCAAGGACATCATCGTGGAGCAGCGTCTGCACAAACTCATCATTGGCCAGCGCGGAGAGAATATCCAGGTCCGTGCATCATTCACTTCTTTCCATTCTTTCATCTCCGTTCTCTTCTTACTTAGCTGCATTTTAGCTGGTGAAGTCCAAGTTATAATTTTGATTGTTGTAGAAGGTGCGTGCTCAGTATCCTTCCGTGAACTTCTCATTCCCGACCTGAACAAGAAGTCGGATATCATCAACATCCGTGGAGACAAGGTCGAAGTGGACAACGCCGCCAAAGCTCTTCAGAAGATTGTCAAGGAGCTGGTTCGTGCATTTTTGTCTGGAATATCAACGTTTTGCTCACTTTTTAATTTGTATTACCTGCTGGGCAACTTAATCTTGCAATGATGGTTTCTTCGCTTTCAGCTGGAAGCGAACTACCAGGAGTCCGTGCCGATCTTCAAGGAGTTCTACAAGCACATTGTCGGAAAGGTGTGCATATTTTATTACTTTTTGTGGCCTTTACCATTGCGGTGAAAATGATGCTTCTGTAGGGAGGCTCGAACATCCGCAAGATCCGCGAGGAAACTCAGACGAAGATTGATCTGCCGGAGGAGGGATCCAATGATGAGAAGATCCTCGTTACTGGCAAGAAGGAGAACGTCGCCAAGGTTGGTCGCGCGCTTTATCTCTCCCTCTCCCTCTCTCTCTCTCTCTCTCTCTCTCTCTCTCACTCACTCTCCATCGCGCGCGCTCTCTCTCTCTCTCGCCTCTTTTTCACGCAGTCCACCATTCCCTCTGTAAATTTTCAATTCGCATAATCAAAATGTTGCCGTGAAAAAAGAAGATAGCTTAAACTTGCAGGCGATCGAGCGATTGACGAGCATGCAGAATGAGCTGGCCTCCGTTGTGACTGTGGAGCTGGAGATTCCAGTCAAGGTCCAGGCCAGGATGCTCGGAGGAGGACGAAGGTAATTTTTAAGCTATTTCTATTCACTAAGTCATAGCTTTAAAGTTGACTTCCTAGACAAATTTTCAGTCATCCTTCCTAGTTAAGAAAAAACAGAAGGTTCATGCGAAAGCGACATAAAATGGAACATATTAGCAATATTTAAGATTCATTTACTGTACCCGCCGTAACCTCACTCATCCTTCCTTGGGGTTTTGAGCGCCCCATTTTAAGCAATGCACTAAGTATTGCGAATTGTTTTCACTGGTATTTATTATCACTTGCATTAGATCTGAATTTAAATATTTAGGATTATCTCCGATATCGAGAAGGAGTGCGGCGGTGTCCACATCAAGTTCCCCGCGGAGAAGAGCGAGAGCACTAAGGTGAGCTTTTAAGCTTTCATCTTATCTTATTTAAAGGTATTTTTTTGTTTTGTGAATAATTGAGAATAACTATTTCTTGGACTCAGGTGACAATCGTTGGCCCGAAGGATGACGTGGAGAAGGCGAGGAAAGTTCTGTCTGACTTGGCTAAGGACCGCGAAGCCAACTTCTGCGAGGACAAAGTCACTGCCAAGCCCGAGTTCCACCGCTTCCTCATTGGCAAGGGCGGATCTCGCATCAACAAGGTTTGCGGCATTCTTCGGTTGTAAAATATTATCACCTTAAAAAACCTATTTTCAACGGAACTAAACGAAAATGCATTCTATTGTTTAAAATGATAGTATCATCCAGATTCGTGAAAATGGCGTCCGTGTGATGTTCCCTCACGAAGGAGACACCGACAAGGAGGTTTGCAGTTTGGTTGATTTACTCTCGCACCAGTTGGTTACTCTTGACAATTAGCATAATTATATCTGTTGTTGCAGACCATCCATCTTCTCGGCACAAAGGAGGATGTGGCAAAGGCGAAGAAGGAACTGGAGGCACTCATCCAACAACTCAACGAAACCGTGGAAATCAAGGTTGGCGAAGACTTCTCATTCGTTGCTGGCAGATTGTCATCTCTCGCTCTCTCTCCTCTGTCTCTCCTCGTCGTCCTCTCTTTTCCTCCATCCCCTCTCTGATTTTTTTTAAAGACTAGTGTTGTGTTAAAGAAGATATTCCGATTGAATGACTGGGTGGCTTTGAGACGGAAGTCGACCCGAAGTACCACGCCCACTTCCGTTCTCGCGGTGCTGCTGTTCTGAGGGAGATCCAAGATCAGAACGGCAACGTTGTCATCTCCTTCCCCGCCAGAGCAGCAGAAGATCAGAGGTACAATTACGGTTAACTATTTCGAGAGGCACCGTTTTGTCTATTTCGCCTTTGATATTGCATTTCGAATAAGCAATGATGAGTAATCATATTTCGCCGTTTACCCGTCTGAATGACAGTGAACGATAAACATGGTTTGATCTGATGCTTTTTTGGAAGCTAACTTTAGTCTTCTGGAGCGACGAAAGAGTTGGGACTTGAGTGTGATGAAAGATAGAAGACGTGTTATTGTAGGATGGTCACTCTCAAGGGAATCAAGCAGTGCGTGGAGTCTGCGAAGGCGCGCATCGAGGAGATCGTCGAGGATCTCGTTAGTCATTCTTGGCAGTTGCACATTCAAACTTGAGATATCGTATATACAGGAGCACCACGTGTCGATTACGGTGGAGATCCCCGCGCAGCACCACCGAACCGTCCTCGCCAACCGAGGCCAGCGTGTCCAGGAACTCCAGAGTCGCTTCAACGTCCGCATTCACTTCCCGCGTCGCCAGCGACCTGGTTAGAGAAACATTTCATATTCTGAAAGATTATTTTTCTCACGGATCAGTTCAGATGAGGAGCCGGTGACTGACGGTGGAGAGAGTGAAGTCCGAATCGAAGGCCGAGACACTTCTTGCGAGTCTGCGAAGATCGCCCTGCTCGCTCTCGTTCCCATTGAGAAGATCATCAACGTCCCCTACGAGATGCACAGTTTCCTGATTGGACGCGGCGGAGAGACGGTGTGCACTTGGCTCTCTTCATTCTTCTCTTGACCCTCCCTTAGTTGCAGATCCGCAAGATCATGCAAGACAGCGACGTGCACATTCTCGTGCCGAAGGGAGAGCAGCAGTCAGAGGAGATCATCGTCAGTGGAACCGAGGAGAACGTCGAGAATGCTTTGATTGATATCCGCAGCAAGATCAAGGAGTACGAAGACCAGGCGGAGGACCGCGTCAGTCATTCCGTTCTATTTTTCTTCTTTCTCCCTTTTTGATTACGAGACACATTTCAATTTTTAAATAAGCAATCTAAATAAAAGTGTTCCGATTGCAGAAGCTGCGTGCGTGGTCGATGACTCTGGCGGTGCCGGCCGAGTTCCACCAGAAGATCATTGGAACCAAGGCCAGATTATTATTCACTTTTCTCCTTTTTCTTTATTCTCTGCGCAATCATTGGTGATTGAGCTGTTTTTTATTCTATCTTAATTTAGGGAGCGACTGTGAACGCTCTTCGCGCTAAGCACGACGTGAACATCGCTCTTCCTCGCGGAGAGGAGAAGTCCGACGAGATCGTCATCTCTGGCTAGTTATTCTTCTCTTCATCTCTTGCTTCTCCTTCTGGATGGAAAGGAGGCCATTCTGTAATGATTCTTCCCTTGCAGGATACGAAGAGAAGGCCCGCGCTTGCGCCGAGGAGATCGAGGCGCTCATTGCGGATATCCGCTCGCAAGTGACGCAGGAGATGAACCTGGATGCTCGCTGCCACCCGCGAATCATTGGAGCGCGAGGGAAGAATGTCCGCAAGGTGGGAAATCCTCTTTTCCTTTATTTACATCCTGAACTTCATTACTTTCACAAATATTTTGAAAGATAAAGAAAGCTAATGTGGTAATGTTGCCAGCTGATGGACGACTTCGGCGTGGAAATTCGCTTCCCGCGTGGCTCGGAAGACCCGAATGTCGTGTACATCACGGGGAAGAACGAGAACTCCGTCTTCGATTGCATCGACCATCTCCGCAATTTGGAAGAGGACTTCTTGGCCGAGTTCACTGAGCGAGTCAGTCGCAAGTCCCAGCGCTGAATCACTATTTCATTTCTTATTCTTCGATACAATTTTGAATGAAGATGTCCAAATGATTGTTTCCCATAAAGAAGCAGTACTTGTTATTGTGTACTTATCAGTACTTCTTGTTTACTTTTAAGAAGCAGTACTTGTCTCACCGCGTGGCTGAACCCGCCCGCCCCGCTCCTCAGCAGACGGTGGAGATCCGCGGAGCCCCGTGGCAGAACCTGGATCTGGCGTCCGTTGACCAGTTCCCAGAGATGGGCGCGGCCGCCCCCTCCAACCAGCCCATCGCTGCCGGAGCATGGGGAGCTGCTCGCCGCTTCTGAGCTGGCTTCTTGCTTCTCTCTCCCTCCTTCTCTTCTTCTCTGACCACTGCCTTGTCCGCCCCGCGATGACTCTGGATTATGGAATGGGATTTGTTTGAATGGAACTCTCATTGTTCACTGGCTTGGTTGTTATTCTCTTCCTTTTTCATCTCCCTTCTCTCTCGCCTAACTCGTAGCTCATAGAGTTCTAATCTATTTGCTGAAAAGATGACTCGTTTCACTTTATTCGTATTTCTACTCTATTTCATATTACTTTTCTTGCTTTCAGAGATGAATCCAAGTTTGTGTCCTTTTACCTTCAATATCTATATCGTTCGAAGAATAGCTCAATTCGGCTCCAGTCCACTAAAAGTGCCTTGTTATTGCTTCCCCATCCCTCGTTTAAACTTCATATTTTTCTCTCGAAGTCGGTCCATGTTCAAGTATCATGTTATTATGTCAAAGAATAAACATAGCAAAAAAAGTTTTATAAAACTCGTTTCATTTGTTATTTATTTATTAAAAAGAGAGTCGATTTATTTATTTTCCGCGATCTATCGCGCATGTTTAATCTGTTTTAACGGATGTTAGAGGATCCGCCCACCGTTTAATTGTTGTAGTCTTCCTTCGAGACTTGGTTGCCTTTCCTTGTTTCTGCCCTTCCTTGCTACCTTTCCTATTCTTCTTCTTACCGTCTCACTCTCTCGTTCATTTTCGCTTATTTGCTCCCTGTGAACGTGAGAAAGAAATATTTGTGCCTGTTTTCACTCGTTCCATTCGATTTATATTTGCAAATGTAAAATAATAGTATTAGAGTTGTGTGGCTTCCTTCTATGTCGCTCTCTCGTAGTAGGGATTGTTCCATATGCGGGGAGAGGCAAAGAGAGACTGGCTCTCCGTCTGTGATGTGCTTCCTTCCTTTTCTTCCCCTCGACTCTGAGCTTTGCTCTGAGAGAAAGAACCTTGATATGCGGCAATAAAGTGGTCAGATGTTGTATTGGATTCAAAGCACAATATAATGAAGGGCTCTTGCGGTTCTTAACACACCAGATGGAATGTTAAAACAATGTTGTCTTTCATGGGTAGCCTCTTCATTTGTATTTTTCTTTCATTTGCTGCGGCGTTAACTTTTGCGGACAAATTTCAGCCGAATCGTCTACGGGCTCTAATCTTCTACACAGATCGCCGCCCGTCTCGTTACTCTTTCTCCTCTTTCTATATTTATATCTCTTTCTCCCTCACTCTCTTTCTCTCTCTCTCTCTCTCACTCTCATTCTCTCACACACACAATCGCTCTCTCTCTAATGTCTTCCCTGCTGGTCATGAATACAGTCAGTTGTCCATTGCTACTTTCGTCTCCTCCATTGATTTAGAATAAGTGTAACCGCAAGATGCGAGTATTCCCTCGATCACCTAAATATTTCCCCTCTTCTTTCGTTTCTCTCGTTCTGTCTTATCGTTTTCCTCTTCGAAGATCGACTTTACATTCCAACACTGCTCTACATTAGCAACTTTTTGTGCCATATTATTTGCTTACATATTGTTTTCAAACGCAAAAATTCGCTTTTTAATTTTATGAGCGATATGCTCTGTTCGCGCAACACATGTTCAGTTCAGGCGAAAATTTCGTTTCTAGGCCTATTGGGAAATGTGTGACCATACTGCAGCATTCCTATCCATTGCGGCAAGGAAAAAATGACATCTAATTGAAGAGATTCCAAAGTACATACATGTCTTTAGTTTTGATCCTCTCTCTCTCTCCCTCTCGCCGGTTACCTCTCTCTCTCTCTCTCTCTCTCCCTTTCTCGCCCGTTACCTTTCTCCTTCTCTCTCTCTCTGGCTATCTGTCGCTCCACTCATTAAACAGAATTTCGAGCTTTCCAAGTGTATGACCGGCAATCTCTATAGTTTTAACAGGAGATCGACGAAGAGAGCAATTCCCTACTTTTCAACCAAAGTGACGGCGAAAGCAGGAAAGAAGGCCAAGAATGAATCTGTCTTGGACTCAAGCATTCATCGTCTTCCATCGATAAGGTTGCATTCCTTTCTTTTGTCTTGCTCACCCCTCCTACCATCCTCTACACTCTCATCTCTCACATCAGTGCAAAAAATACACTAAATAAATATACTTATTATCAGAAACTTAGTTATTATCCTTCTTTTTTGCTGTCCATTCAATCTCACGGCCTCTCCACACACACACTCTCTATCTCTCTCTCTCAATCTCTCTCTCCTTCTTTTCTTCAGCGCAACCAATGCTCGAGCTGATAAGCAAAAAGAGCTTCTCTTTTCCTTCTAAAGGTCGATTCCCTTTTATGCGGGAAAATTATCTGACATAATTGAGAGAGAGAGAGCTTAAAGAAACAAAAGTAAAACGAAGAAAATGAGACAGGCATAGGAGAGAGAGAGAGAGAGAGAGAGAGAGAGAGAGAGAGAGCTTAAAGAAACAAGAGTAAAACGAAGAAAATGAGACAGACATAGGAGAGAGAGAGAGATCGAGAGAGAGGGAGAACAGAGAGAGAGAGAAACAGAGAAAGAACAGAGAGAGAGAGAGCGAGAGAGAGAGAGAGAGAAAGAAAGAGAGAGCAAAGAAACATTGGCAGGTAGTGTCGGCCGAGCTGGCAAGAGCCCCACAACGAACCTGATCAATTGCTCCCCTGTCACTTTTCTTTTCTCCTTTCATGTTCTCTTCACTATCTTCTAACATATTTGTTGCACTCTTCCCCTCTTTGCGACAGTAATCTTCTCTCTCTCTCTCTCTCTCTCTCTCCTCTCTCTCTCTCTGTCATCTCTTGTGCTCTTGTTCTCTTCTCTCTTCTACCTTCCAGCGCAGCTTCTCCCTTTTCAATTACCTGAAATTGTGGTGTATACTCTTTTGCATTACTCTACTCATGACCTGACAGCAATAACTTATCAAAAGGAATATACATATGAGTGAACTTGTATTTGTACTTATGAAATAAACAATAAGATGACTTAATCGATTAAGTTGGCTGCCCTTGCAGGCGTTAGAATGCTGCAAAGGGCGAATCTACAGCAGGCATTTAATTTGGAAGGCACTCCATATCGAGAGGAGAAGAAGATTGGCAGAGGAGCCTTCGGAGTAGTCTGCAAGGCAATTCAGACGGTTTAGGAGTCTTTCCTTCTCTTTCCAATATTATGTCTCTGAAACGAATGAAATGGCTTCTCTTAGACGAGCCACCGAGATGTCGCGATCAAGAAGATCCCTTGCGCCTTCATGGCTGCCACTCTTGCACGCCGCTCTCTCCGGGAAGTCAGCATTATTAATTGGCCATTTCTATGCACATACATATATATCAGACGATTCTGAATCTTTTATTTTGTTCTAAATTATTAGGTGCGGATATTGAAGCATATCCAACACGAGAATATTGTCTCGCTTGTGGATGTCTTCACTGCGGCGGGCCATAATGTTAGTTTGACACTCCCGTACGTTTTAATTTGTCATTTTTGTATTGTGGACGGAACGAATAGTGATATTCTGATGATAATTCCCTCAGGGGCAACGTGACGTATACATCGTGATGAATCTAATGGAGACTGATCTTCATCAAATCATTCACAGTGCCCAGGAACTCCACGAGCAGCACTACGAGTACTTCCTCTACCAAATTCTCCGTGGACTCAAGGTCCATTTATCAGATTTCCTATAAAATGAGTAAGGTTTCACTTGTTTATCCATATACATATTTCTGTGTAGATGTTATTACCAACCAAGGATGTATGATTATGTCTATCAGGATTGCAGTATCTTCACTCGGTCGGCATCGTTCACCGCGATCTCAAGCCATCCAATCTTCTCGTCAACTCTGACTGCCTTCTACAAGTATATGCTAATCATTTTCAACAAGAAAGATTTATTTCTCTTTCCTTCTCTCTCTCTCTCTCTCTCTCTCTCTCTACTTCTTTCTCTCTGTCCTAACTCACGCTCTCTCTCTCTCTCTCTCTCTCTCTCTCTCTCTCTCTATGTCTCACTCTCTTATTCTCGTTCCCTATGACCTTACTAAATATTTAGCTCTCCTCCTTCTCCTTTCCCAGGAATGTTTCTTCTTATCTCTTTTCTTTTCACTTTTCTGGTTATTGTTCTTTTACTTTTTTGGTGAACCTGATTGGTATCTCCGTTCTTTTTTTCTCTGTTGACCCAATTCTCCTTTTTCACGCATGAATTTCTTGGTTTTTTTTTCCTTTGAGAAGTTTTGCTTGATTTCAGATAGCGGATTTTGGAATGGCCCGATGCATTGAAGAATGCGACGACAACGTCCACATGATGACGGTTAGTCACGTCTCCTTTTTCTTTTCTTGATAGTCACCTCTCTCTTTCTCTCTCTCTCTCCTCTCTCTCTCTTTCTCTCGCTCTCGCTCATCTTCTCTGTTGTCTAATCATTAACGTTTTCATTGTGCTTGGTCTAACTTGATCCCTTTTTTGGATGTACGTTGCTACTCGCTGGTACCGCGCCCCTGAGATTCTCTTCTCTGTCCCTCGCTATGACACAAAGTTAGTTTATCTCGTCTAAATCACGTTCACTGAAACTGAGCTGGATTGTCTGTCAACTTAAACTGCGGATAGGCCATAAAAATATAATGAGAAACTATTTTGAGAGTTGACATTTGGTCAGCTGGCTGCATCTTTGCTGAGATGATTCTCAGAAGGCAACTCTTCCCTGGCAAGGATCTCGTCTCTCAGGTTCTTTTCTCTTTGCACTTTCCTTCTCTTTCTCCCTTTCTCCATCTCTCGCTTTTACAGGTAAAAATGATCGTCTGCATCCTGGGCTCGCCCGAAGAAAGAGTTGGTGCCTCACAATCAGCTTCGCTATCTTGCTCTCTCTCCCTCGCTCGCCCCCCCCCCCCACTCTCTCTCTCTCTCTCTCTCTCTCTGTCTCTTAATCATTCTTCACTTCTTTCAGCTTCTCAACATGATCTCATCTGACATTGTCCGTGACTGGATCTTCTCTTGTGGCCCGAAGACGGCCGTTCCTTGGTCCCTGTATATCCCCAAGGCGAATGAAAGGCATCTCCAAGTTCTCGAAAGAGTACGCGGTTCTCTTTCTTGCTTTTATTTCCTTGCTACTTTAATTTGATGTTTCGTTAATTTTAAATTTTAAATTAATTTTTGGTATAATCGTATTTCTTCAAGATGCTCTCGGTTTCTCCATGGAATCGCAGTTCCTGTGAAGAAGTGCTGGCGCTTCCTTTCTTCTCCACATACCATGACCCCGCCATCGAGCCTTCTGCTCCCAGGTTCTTAATCTTTCTTATTTCAATGAAATAGGAGAAAACTGTGCTGGCATGAAATTTGAATTCTTTTGTGTTGAATCATTTGTATTTGAATTGTTTGAGACGAGTTTACTTGGACGCGGATGCAATTGAAAAGCTAGCGACGACCGATTTGAGAAGGGCTCTGGATGTGGAAGCGGAACACTTTGAGCAGCTTCGGGGGCCGTATGAGAATAGGTGGGCTGCCTCCTCAACTCTCTCTTCTTATGCACTTCTTAATCTTCTTCTTTTTCTTGCTTCATTTTAACATTACATTCTGTGCTTTCTAACCAAATTAGGTGAGTGCAATAACTCTTCTTTAATAAGTGATCAAATGACGGCAGATGTTTGTGCACGAGTCGTGAAGGAGGAGAGGAGGTAACGCTGGCAAGAGCTCAAGGTGCATCTCACCACTCGCCGTCAGCTTCTGCCTCGCTCTAACCTTAAGCTTACTCCAGAAACGTATTTAATTATACTTTAGTATATCTATATACAGTTTAAGGGTGACTGCTACTAGCTTGATGGCTGCGCAAAACCTTGAGATTTCAGCACACTTTATTTATTTCTTGAAGATTAACATCTACGAGTTATTCGTTGGCCATGGACACTTTATTGCTTTATTCCGCCCTAACCGGTCTTGCTTCATTGCTGACACTTTATTTTGCTGCGCAATAAATGCTATTCTGCATGCTTTATGAATTTTCGTTTCGGCTTCATAGATGCATGAACTTCTGATGCACGCCTCTAACGTCATACACACACCATGTATGTGAATAAATATGGATGGGTATGTATGCATGTATGTATGTATGTATGTACATACATATGCATATCATTTCTAATTTTACACCGTTAATTATCCTGCAGCAGACGACAACTAGTTATTTTCATGAAAATGTGTTGGAAATGTTGAATGTCGTATTGCAGTTTCTCTCTGCAACCACAGGACTACTCAGAGCCGTTTCCCTACACGGATCCAACGGACATTCCCGGTCTCTCCTACTTGGATGCCTTTGGCAAGGAGGGAGAAGAAGAAGCGGACGGCACGCAGCACCCGCCAATCGCTGTATGCAGTCTCTCTCTTTCTCTTTCCTACTCTTTCCTTCCTCCCTATTTAATATGTTTACTTGTAATGTCAGGAGGAACCATCGACTCCGACGACTTCTTCCCGTTGTTCTTGTTCCACTTCTCGCAGTTCTCCCTCCTCTGCGAGCACGGTACTGCTCATGGAGACTGGCAGGGCAGACGAGGACGAGGAAGAGTTCGATGAGGATGGGGAGGACCCAGGTTGGCAATGCATTCCTCTCCCACTCTCTAGTCCCTCCCTTTCTATTTACTCTCTTGCACTTAGCTTTTGTTCTGGATGTGTGGAAGTGTCTGTGCTGCAGAATGTGTGGAGGAAGACGATGACTGCGGCGAAGGCCCCTCATCCTCAAGAGCAAGAGCGGGAACTTCGAAGAGTACCCTTGACCTGTCAGACGCCACGGATTCAGAGGCATTGCTGAAATACGAAGGAAGCTGGCAGCTGCCTGACCAACACTTTGGTTCTGCGCCAACTCTTGTCGACGGTTCGAACATTTTCTACAGTATTCGCGATGACGATAGAGAGTGAAAGAGTGGTGAGTGAGAGAACGGAGAGAGAGTGATAGAAGGGCGAGAGAGTGTGGGAAGGGAGAGAAAGCGAGAGGGAACGAGAGATACAGACATCAAAGAGAGTATAAGGTGAATGGCAGAGAGAAAGTGCCCTCCTACCTCGAGTGCCGCCCGTCGAGTTCATCTTCTCAAAGAGCGATTAGCTGCCAAGGAGAAGCGGAAGAAGAAGCCACCGCGAAAAGTTTCCATTTTTCTGTTCTTCTTATTTTTTACGCTTTTATATTGATGGATTATTCGGTATTCTTATGAATGACAGGAAGACGATCCACATCTCGCGAGAGCTGCCAGTGGCCAGACAAGACCACGGATCAGAAGCTTCATTCGAAAGTCATCCGACCCCTAGGATGATGGATGTCTTCTTTGTTTCTTTCTCTCTTTCTCTCTCTCTCTCTCTCTATCTATCTTTTCTTTAAGAAAAATTAAGGCCTTTTCTTTCTCTTTCTCCTTCTTTGTTCTCTTTTTCATACCGTTGTACCAGTGCCCATTGTTCAGTCAAACGTGTCTTCTTCTATACGTGGTCTCACTGATCTGACCTTAGAGAATGAACTATGCCATTCTAATAAACTATTGCAATTCCTATTGAAGTGAACACAATGTTCCGATCTAATACATACAGTCATAACTGGTTAAGATTGATTCAAAATATTAATATGAATGCTTTGAGCTAGCGTTGTCCTTGTTAACTACATACTTCCTTATTGATTTCTCTCTCAGAGAGGACTTCTCAAGCGAGTCAGCCGAGATACTGCAATTCACAAATCTTTCAAGGGCTATACATTTCAAATAATAATACTAACAGCAGCCTCGCCGCCATTGATTTTATATGTCGTTCCATAGGGCGACCAGGACGATATCTGCGGCTGCTGAGGCGGCCTCTGAAAGACAAACTTGGCAATTGTACGGAATACATCAATCGTATCCACGTTCACTTCGCGTTTTTAATATGTAAATGCAATGATTTCTTATACTAACAGCAGCTCCGCCACCATTGATGGTGTACATTGCGTTGTAGGGTGACCATGGCGACAACAGAGGAGACTGAGGAGGACGCTGAAAGAACAGAGATAGATTTCATGAATTTCTAGTAATAATCACATCAAAAAAAGCATCAGGATGGGACGAGAGACAGAGACAAAAGAGAGACGAAGAGGACTGCAGACAACAAATGACCTGAACATAAAGCCGTCGTTGCTGCTGTTGAGGAAATTGTTGTAATGGAAAGAACGGAGGCCGATTCAGGAGAGGAGGGTTTCTCGTGGCAGGAGAGGCTAGATACTCCTCCCTTGCACTCAGCCCTCTTTGCATTTCGAAGACAGGGTGGGAAAGAACCTGAGATGGCACCCGCTCACTTGCCCGTTGTAGGAAGGTAGGAGGAGATGAAGAAGTGGGACGGGCAACCAGGAAGAGCAGGGACTGCTTGTCATGGACGGAGGAGGCGGCTGAGGAGGGCAGGAAAGAGGAAGGCGCTTCTGCCTCCTCGTACACTCTCGGGTTCTCCATTGTCCCAGCAGAGGCAATCGAACGACGCACAAGGAAGAGGGTTGCGGGATTGGAGGAAGAGCCTTTGCTCCTTCCCTCTCTCTCCTCCTCGGATGCCATTGACTCGTCTTCGTTCTGCTCTTCACTTGCCCACGACGCTGCTGCCACTGCCGTCTGAGGAGGGCGCGGAGTCTGTTTAGTGGTCGACGGAGTGAAGGAAGCAGTTGCTGTCTGCTTGGCCTCTCGCTTGAAGACAGTCGATGGAAGTTCGATGATCTTTCCAGCCAGCACCTCCGAGTCTGAAGGCGGAGGAGAGAGCGGCGACTGCTCTCCGATCCCTTCTCCCTCTGGCAACTCACCTTCCGCACCCTCAACTGGTCAAGCATGCAACATGAAGACTAGTGAGAGAAGTGCGGAAAGAGAGACCACGGCACATGGACATCCAGAGAACTTTGACATTTACTATTCCCATTGGTGGCAAGAACTGGACATACAAACGGACTAGACAGTGAGAACTAACATTTGGAACAGACACTTGACAACTTAAAGTGAAAGGAAGGAATACCCTACCGAAGGCTGACTTTGCAGAGGAGGATAAGCTGGAGTTGCAGAGTGGAAGGAAGGCATTGGCTGGTTATTAAAAAAGATAGCCCGAGGCTGAGAGGGGGGTTGGGCCTGATTTTGGATGTGTTTGTATCCCCGAGTAAAGTCCATGTCCCGTGGTGAAGGGGAGGAAGAGAAGGCGCCGACTGTGGCGAGGCCGCGGGCGCGAGGGGCCGCGATGGGGAAGTCCCAGGAAACTCCCGAGTCGTAGTGGGAGAGACCGGCCGTTGAGGTCACTGCAGGAGGGCGAAACACGCGAATTGGAGGGCGAGTGGCTGGCAAGTTGTAAGGCAGCTCACTGCAATATATTATGGTATGAGAGAAAGATCGGACAATTTCGAAGCAACCTTCCAACTGACTGAGAATAAAAACACCAGAGACAGCAATCAATAAAACGCAGAAAACGGCTACGTACACGGTTGATGGCGATAGTGCAGTGCCTGTGAGGATGTCCTTCTCCTGATTGGTGTAGACATAATAGCCACTAGGAATAGGTTCAGGACTTGAGGTAAGGATGGGGGATGGAGGAGGCTGGGATGGCACAGAGAGATACGCTGAAGCAGGGGACGGAACCGACTGCGGAGAAGGAAGCGGAGAAGAGAGATCGGCTGGGGGTTCATCAGGACGGAGAACGGAGGGAAGGAATTGGTGAGACGGACGAGGCGGGGAGAGATTGGTGGGTGGTTCATAGGGAGGAAGAGGGGCAGATGGAGGAGAGAGATCAGCTGGTGGTGGATTCGGAGGGGGAGGGGCAGGAGGAGATTGAAGTGCAGGAGAAAAGAACTCCGCGTTGCTTGCGCCGGCATTGCTGGAAGGATAGAGGGTTAGAAGATCTTCCATTTCTGGTACAAGAAAATGGCAAGAGAACCTGGCAGAGGCCGTCCGAGATGCTGGGTTAAACTCTTGACGAGCCACGGAAGGAGAGACAGTTTCAACCGGAGAAGGACTGAAGAATACCTATGCCGGATGTCCACTTCACAAGTAGACAGTAATAATAATTCGGAACCGGCTGAATGTCTGTGCAGGACCCACCTTCTCGTCTGCTGCCCATTCATCCAATGTCTTCACGGACTCAGAAGAACCCTGAACATGGCTTTATTTTATTTGCATATTTATTGGAATACCGGCTTTTTCCCCGAGCAACTCTCTCTCTCTCTCTCTCACTCTCTCTCTCTCACTCACTCTCTCTCTCTCTCTCTCTTTCTCTCTCTTTATCTCTTCCTTGATATATTTCCGTTCGAACGATGTAAACACAAACACTAGCCTGACTCTCCTTTGGCTTGCTTCGGAAGAATGCTTCCATTGCCTTGTCGATTTCTTCAATAAGAAGTTCAATGTTCGTTACAGGTTTTTATATATATTTAGTTGTAAAATATGATTAAATGCGACTTACCATCGAGTTCATCAGCAACCGCAGCGGCCCTTCGGCTGCAATTAGCAGGACTTCTCTCAGCTTCCTTTTCATTCGCTGTCTACTCCTTTCTCATTCTCTCCATCTCCTTCCTCTTTCAGTATGCATTATACAGGAATATTTACTTCAGAAAATTTATTCGCTGGAGGTATCAAAATTTAATTTGTACAATTAGCCAGCCGAGGGGAGTGAGTGAAAAGATGAGAGGGTTGGGGAGGCAGAGTCTTTTCTCACTTCCTCTGGACGGGACGACCAGCAGACGCATCCCAGATGTGAGGAGACAGCGAAGCGTGTGAAAGTGAACTGAATTCACTGAATGGGAGAATAACTGAGATGGAAACTAGTCGATTATAGATCAAAGTGATCTGGCGCTTTCTTCACGATTCAATTGAAATAAAAAACGACCCCGAAGTCGTAACTGACGGCTGAGCAATGATGGCCTGTGGAGGATGCGGCAGTGGATCCACTCTCAAGCTTAACAATTTACTCCCATTTTACAATGTTTCTTTTGTATGATTACTGTACTCTTTGAGAAATGAACTTTAATTATAGTGAATATTCGTGTAGTTACTTGTCATTGGAGTGAATTAGAGAGAGAGGGAGAAACTCGGACGGCCACAGAGAATCGGACTCGATGATTTGAGGGAAACGATCGGACGACGATGGCGGCCTATGACCGAAGCATTTTTTGTGAAGGAGAAAGAAAGAGAGAGGGCTAGAAAGAAAGGAGCGATGGAAAGAGAGAGAGAGAGAGAGAGAGAGAGAGAGAGAGAGAGGAGAGAGAGAGAGAGATGATATCTGACAAGCGTATGAGAAGTTTCGAGAACGAAGAAACAGAAATTTCCTTCTTTTTTAAAGGATTTCAGTTTTTTTTTCGTTATCTTTGAACGTGCAGGAGCCCTGATTTTCGTATGCCTATGATAATTAACCGAAAGATTGAAAGAAGAATGGGTGAGGAACCTATGAAGGTAAGAGATTCAGAGAGAGATATAGGGAGACAGAGATGAAGAGATAAAGGGATAGAGAGAGAGAGAGATAAGCGAGAAAATGAGAAAGAGCACGAGAGTACAGATATTTAAAGATAGCTCTACTGATGAACTCGCAACTGAATGACAATTGGAACATGTTACATTAGTAAGATAACTGACAAGTATTTCTTCGACAGGGGCTCATCCTTTTTGGACGACTGCACGTATGGCAAGAGAAGCAAGGCGATTATAACAATTAACCTCATTCTGAAAGTACTAGAAATCACATTTCTTCAATTATGACGAACAAGGAAAGAATACCAATGACCAGGTGGGCGAAATGGCCGAGAAGTATTGGTTGCACTGCTTCTGCTTGACACCTCCCTCATCGTCTCACTCTTTTTCTTGACAACTCTTACTCCTTCTCCCTCATTTCTTCTTCTTCTGGCCCCTTCTCTCTCTCTGCATCCCTATCTCTAACTCTCTCTCTCTCTGCATCCCTATCTCTAACTCTCATGCTTCTTATTCTCTCTCCCTCGGTGGCGTCATACTACAGGGCAAAAGAAAGGGACTAGTTGTTGCATGGTATGCGAGAGCGCTTCAATGGCACTCCAAGTTAAACGAGTTCTTCCCACTTCCTCTGTTCTATTCGGGTCAGAGTGAGCTTTTTCGCTGCAACCTTTGGAAACGCAACTTCAATTAATTGCTGCTCGGTTTTTGTTGACGTGCAACATAAGTAGCTCGAAATGGTCGAATAATATTTTATCCATTCCTACAGATGATAAACCTCACAGAATGCTATGCAGTTGTAAAATTTTTTAGAATAGTTCTTGAAGCTGCAGAGAAAAGAGAGCAGAACAATGGTCACAATGCCGAATAAACTTACCTCATGTGTTCCAAATCAAATAAGGATATCTACAGATGTTATTCTCCCAAACAGAATTCGGGAAAGAAAGCGAGTAAAGGTGCGAATTCATTCTTAACAGATAAGGAAGCACGAAAAAACGATAAGACTTCTAAAGCAAGCGCCAGAAAGAAAGAAAAGCCATCTTGCTGAACTATAAACCGTATATATCAAGCTTTTAGGGAAGGTTATGCGAAAAAGAGAGGAAAAACGGGGAACTCTCCTGAACATGCTCCAACAAGGCCAATGCACAACACAAGAGAAAGGATCGAAAAAAATTAATAATGATAATAATTAAATAAAACAAACGCTCGAACATCTCGGAGATGCACAGAACCGAATAATTTATAACACCCAACAAGATGCAAAAGTAAAACGGTACATGATTGATTTACTGTGCACGATCTAACGAGCGTTAGGCAAAATTTTTTTGCTTTGAAAAGGCACGGAAGAGACTACTGGAAGACGAATAAAGGGATGGCCACGATAGAGAAAGTTTCTCTGAGAAGAGAAAGAACTAATTAGAAGAACTTGCGGTGGATGAGTCTCTTCGTCCCGTCGTTGTCGTACTCCTTCTTGCTCACCCACATCTTCCGGAAAGTGTCCAGACTGGCGAGAATCGATCCACCAATCCAGGTTGAATATAGCCTCTCCTATAATTAAAATGATTTATTCTTAAAGAATAAAAAAAATTATAGGGCAACAGCATTAAGATAAATAAGCCACTTGCAAGAGTACGCAGAAGCATGTCATCAAACATAACATTATAATACCTGAGGGGCCGAAATCCGAATCTTGGTGTCAACCGGAGACATCCGCTTCACCTGAAGGAAAGAAGTACGTTTTTGTGTACAAAAGAATGAACCGGCCATGTCCAATAACCTCAGCACAAAGCCGATCTCCAAATCCAGGGAAGAGAGTTGTCCCTCCACTCAACACGATGTTCGTGTACAACTTCTTTCGCAGATCCATGTCACACTTCTGCAATTCATCAATTCAAATACACTCGATGAGGTGTAAAGATTCCTTCTCTGATCGTGAGAAGATTGAAGTAGAATTCTTAAAAAGAAGAAAAGATAGTGCCAACCCGGATGGCCATATCTACACACTGTGCAATTCCTGGCCATTCCTCTCCAATGATGTCTGGTTTGAAGAGAATCTCAGGAGCTCTGAACCGGCACGCGGAAACATCCATTCGAGAGCCATCCGGCAACTGGTATTGCAGCTGAAATGTTGTAAGTTTACCGAGAAGATCTTCGTACTCATGACAGGAACTCCTCTTATTCAAGTGGAAACGGGAAAAGGGAGTTTCTAACCTTTTCCGGATCGGCGCCCTCTTCCTTGACTGGATTGACCGAAACATAGCATGCCTTCTCCTTGATCTGCATCATAAAACCATTGCAATCTTGCTGCCGTTAAAGCGACCGAAAGACGTGACTGAGCCGACCTCTCTGACAATCTCGAACTCGGATGTTCTGTGGAAGTTGTGTCCTTCCTTGCGAAGCAGGAACCGAAGATGGCGAGAGACATCGCGGCCTGCCAAGTCAATCCGCTCAATCCTGTAATGAGAAAGCATCCGAGACCGAGATTGGAAGGAACGATGTATACTGAAGAATACTTACGCGTGCTGCATTGCGAATCCTTCAAAGATGGGCACAACATGGGTGACTCCATCTCCGGAATCTAACACAACTCCCGTTGTTCTGCCTCAACAGGGAAATCTTTTCCAACGTATTTTTTGGCAACTTCATCACTCAATAAGCACTTAAAATAGATTACATACCAGTTGAGTAAAGAGCAAGCACCGCCTGCATTTGGATGTGAAGAGCAGGAATGTTGAATTGTTCGAAGAAGATTTCAGCCGCCTTAACCACAGTTAGGTGTCAACAAACAAGAGTAACGACGAACATCAACGGCAAAAACACGTACTCTTTCACGGTGTTGAATCGGATTGAGAGGAGCCTCTGTCAACAATACAGGGTGCTCTTCTGGCGAAATCTTAATCAAATTAATTGTAATTAGCAAAGGACTTACACAAAGCAACGATCACAAAGATTAGGCAAAGAAGATAAGTAAAAAGAAAAACGGGACGCACATTAAGCTGCTCCTGACTGTAGATGTACTGCCAGACCTTCTCCATATCGCTCCAGTCGTTGACGATTCCGTGTTCCATCGGATATTTGATAGACAAGAGTCCACGATACTCTTCGGCCTTCGGGCCTGCAATACGCAACTGAAGAGGCAATCCAGAATCATGGAATGATTGAAGCATACCAATGAAGAGATCGCCGTCGAGAGCGCCCGCCATGACACGAGTGTGCTTTGGTCGTCCCACATAATTACAGAACCGCACTTTCGGCGTCTGATCCCCAGCAAATCCAGCCTGAAGGCACTCCATATAAAGATATTCAACTAAAAGATGTGCAAAAAAGAATCAAATTACATCAACTAATGCTGAAGGTTTAAAAAAACTAATAAAGGTTTATGATAATCAGCAAATAATCACCTTAATTTGTCCAGATCCGTTGTCGATGACAACAGGCTGATTCGTGATGACATCGTATGACGAAGCCATGCTTGAGCAGTGATCCCACTTCTGGAAACAAGGAACTCAATGGAGACTGCAAGAAAGTCTTTCAATATAAATGTAAGACTATCGGGATCAATCAAAGCAGAGAAGACTATCTCATCGTGGTGTTGTGTTGAAATCTACGATTCCTATAAATGGGAAACTGAACCTTCTAAGAATGCCGCAGATACTCCTTATATTTTGTATTGGCATTAGGCAATTATTAAAAATTCATTAATAGGGCTTAACTAATTACAAAAAATTAAGAGTCTATCAGCATCCACTTACTCCTTAAAAGGATGGCATAATTTTACTTTAGGTGTGTAGTGCACAGAGTATTTCAGTGTTTAGGTAAGTTCTAAATCACGGTTGTGGCCATTTTGAAATCGGCATGTTAATCACAATTATTTTAAAGCAGTTTCTGTTATATTTGTTTCCGTTGCATTTTTTAAAAGGATCGATGGGTAGCTGGTTTTCTTCGCCTGCGCTCAACGGTCGCCAAATAGAGGAAGTGCTGTTGCGGCTTGAGGCAACGAGGATTGAAAGAGAACTTGCGATTCAAGAAGCTCTTCGAAGAAGAGAACTTGCCCTTGAGGTTATGCCGGCTTTTTCATTAATTGCCGTTACCTTGACTTTACATTTTTTTTAATCTATGACAGTTCGCTTATCTTTGTTTTGACATGGTAAATATGAAAGTGTATAGATGGCGCGAGAGCGAGAGGAACTTGTGTGGTGGGGAGCGGGCGGCGGAGTCACCGCTCTCTTCTCTGCTCTCTCCTCCTTCCATCATCGCAATCTTTTACATGTCCTCCCGCTCGTCCCAATCTCCAGTATCATTGCATACAAGGCTCATCTCGCGTACGGGAACAAAAGACAACAAATAGAAGGTTTATTTCTGCTTTCACTGACTTGTTGGTACCACGAAATTTAGTATTCTAAGTTTATGAAATATCGCATTATATTCGTAGGCCTTTTATCAACAATATTATGAATAAAATACATGCCGCTCTTTGGTTTCAGAGGTGGCTGAGGAGCTGCTAGAATTCAACGAAGATGCTGTTGTCGTTTCACAGCCCTCTGTCGAGGAGATCAAGAAGCGAATGGACGAGCTTTCTAATCGGGCTAAGGACTTCTAAATCATGTTACGATTACTGTAGGTAGCGACTGTAGGCGGATAGTTTGGGACATTAATGAACGGAATGCCGAAAGTGTTTCATTTCAAATTACCTTCGTTTTTTGTTTATGTTGAAGATTTTGTTGATGTTTCGTGCTTGGAATTCTCCACGGGTAAAATAAACTTTATTTCCAACAACTCGTGAATGTGGTATTACGGTCATTTGCCAAATTAGATCTCATCGAGAACGAACCCGCAGTAACTTCCAGGCTGTTTTCCAGGTTGATGAGATATGGGGCAATCCACTTCTCAAGTCGACGTCGCGTCGTTGGAGGCCTTCTATGACCAGCAGGTATAAGGACTTTTCTTCTGGCAACTGATTGTCGATCATATAATGATAGTTCTTTTCTCTGGTAGTACTTTCCAATTAGTTCTATTTCACTGATCTAACAATTCGTTTAATTATAGATGAAAAAGCAGGTTGCCGTGGCAGATCTCCAGTTTGAAAGGAAGCGGGCATATGATGTTGGAGCCCTTATGTTTTTATTTTCCATTTGAGCATTTACAGTAATTTGTCATTGTAGGATGTAAATATATTTATGCTTTTTTATTGAAATAGAGATATTGAGAAATGTTAACCTCATTTGAATTGCTAGATTGCATTCTCGCGTGAACAATTCCCATGGGAATTCCTTGCTGGCTGCTCCACTGTTGCCATTCTCTTTGGAGCCTCAGCTTTTACTCGACGAAAGGTACGAATCCGTTTGCAAGCAAAGGAAATATATAATATGTTCACCTTCGTCCTTTAAGGAATTCCTTTCTTAGTCAAGTTAAAGGCGAATTTGAAGTATCTCTTTGGTAAATTTTCTTCTTTGAGGACTTCATCATCCCCGCCGCTCCTGTCATGATGTTCCTCAGCTACCGTTACGACTCCGCTTTCGGCGACTATTCCCAGGATATTAAAGGTTCGCATTCAAAACATAAGTGTGATAAGAGTAGGTGACAGTTTTAGAAGTATGATGAATTATTTTCCAGATTACCTTCTTTCTTAGCTAAATTATGTGTTCCGCTTTCGATTATTTTTTTTAGATGAAGCGGAGAAGCTTCTGAGGGAGCAGAGTTATCAAGTCAGAAGAGTGGGCGGGCCGGTAACTCTCGCGGAGATTGATAATATTCGCAGGAGTTGGCACAGTGACAACAAGAACCTTGTTTGATATTCTCTTATTTCCCCCCCCCCCCTTTTTAGCCAATAAACTTGCTTAGATCATAATGTTAATTTTTGGAACTTTATCAAACAACGCGACGATCATTTGTAGAACGACTTCTCCTCCTCAGCCGTAGCTTTCTGAGTTCGTTGATGGCGGTCAGAGCAAATCCAACAAAAATGGGAAATTGGTAGACTAAGGCCGGAGGAGGGGCTAGTCCGAAGCTCCCGTTGAGGCCTGTTTTGAAAGGGAAGTTATAATTAGAAGAGAGAGACTGGAGTCTACATGTGATGTAGATCAGAGCGAGAGTCAGCAGCACTGCGTTCAGCGCGGCTGCTATCATCCCCTTGTTTAGCACTGGCTGTGAGAAGGAAGACGCATGCAGAGTGCGACAACTCCAGATGTGGAGACACTCAAAGAAGGAGCAGGGCTATGGAACATTCAGACAAAGAGTCACCTGGGATAAGACGAGAGTGAGCAACCAGGCCGATCTGGCTTGGCCAGCAAGGAGAAGCTGAGTATCAGAAGAGAGACTTCTCTCGGTAGAGAGAAGCAGAGAGGGAGAGTCGTACTCCCAGTACGCTTCATTTGTGAAGGGATGAAACACGTCGACATCGTTGTGCCTAGAAACAATTGTGCAGTAGATGCAGCAAAGAGGAATAGAAGTGAGTACCAGAATATTGTAGCGTATGCAGCAAAGCACCCCAATGCCAGCACTGTCCCCGCGATACCAAATGAATGGAGCAACAATTCGAGTGTCAAATGCTCGTATGAGCGACCTCTCTAGAATAGTTTTAATAATAGTTTTACAATTGTGTTCAATAACCAACAATTTCGCCCTCTGGTACTTCATTGACGAGAGAAACTGCGAGAGGCCACAGGCAGATTAACTCAGTGAAGAGCATCTGCAGACATTGTTGTTAACAATTGTATTAGTAGCTAGTTTGAATTAGCTCTGCCTGAGAGCTGGTCATTCCAGATGGCATTGCGAGAAATGCAGAGATGATATGAGCGAGTAGCTTGGAGAGCTGATGAGACATCAAGAAGTACGTTGACTTGATTACTGTCTGCGAGAAAGCGGAACACTCCTGTAAGGGAACAAAGAAGTCTTGAAGCGGACAAAGAAAAAAAAAGAAGGAAATATTGTCCAGTTTTCAAAATAATTACGGCAATAATTGCCTGGATAGTAAAGGGGAGGCTGCTCTCAGAGGTGGCAATGTCTGCAGACGAAAGAGTGTTGGAAAAGACTTCTGGAAAGGAGAAAGACATTGTTAAGGAAGAGTGAGGGATGGAAATGTGCAGAGGGACTGCCTCCTTTCCGTGGGGGAAACGAGAGGATACTGCAGTCGGCTGCTTGCAATGTATGAGCTGCCTCGATACTGTATCCGTTTTCAGTGCTGGCCACGATGGTTACAATCTATACCTTAAATGGTGAAGAAGAGAGAAAGAAAGAGAGGAAATGATAGTCAAACTTGGCCCAAATTATCATCATTTTATCAATTTTGATTCTATATGGATACCTCATTTCGACTCTGCAGATGTTCGAGGAGTCGTTGCTTTTGAGTCTCAGTCATTCCGACGAAAATGCAGCGTCTGAATTAAACTGGCAATGAAGTGTCATGAAGAAATGATTTGCAGTAAACATGAATAACCTGGCAGAGACCAATTCGCTCCAATCACTTTGTGTGAGGTGGTCGAGAAGATCTGCCATCACTACTACAGGCCTTTCAGCTTCCCTCTGCATCCTTGCATTTATCTCCTAATGCTCTCTCTCTCTCCCTCTCTCTCTCTTTCTCTCTCCTTCTAACTCTCTCTCTCCCTCTAGCTCTCTTTCTCTTTCCCTCTAACTATCTCTCTCTCTCCATTTAACTCTCTCTCCATTTAACTCTCTCTCTCTACCTCTCACAATTTATCTCTACCTCTCACTCTCTCTCTATCTCTCACTCTCTCTCTCTATCTCTCACTCTCTCTCTATCTCTCTCACTCTCTCACTCTCTCACTCTCTCTTACTCTCTACTCTCCCCTGCCTCTATCCATTTTCGTTCTGTCTCTATCTATCCGCTCTCTCTTTCTCACTTACTGTAGAGACAACCGTCTCTGAAAGACTAGTCTGCTGAGCAAGAGCAGCAGTGGCAGAAGACAGAAGAGACTCGTGGACGAGAAGGAAGAGCTTGATGCCTGAAGCGGAAAGAGAAGATGAGTGAAGGGTGCGACTGGCTTGCCTGTGTGGTGCAGCCGCTGAATCGACTGGGCGATTCCATGAAGTGGCGGATTCTCGGTGGCAAGGAAGCCGAGGAAGCAAAGATGGGGAAGAGTGTGAGGAAGACAGTCGAGGAGATTTGAGAGCTGGAAACAGAAGATTCAGTTGGAATGAGAGATCTCAAGGAGAGATAGACAGAGAGAGAGAGAGAGAGACAGAGAGAGAGAGAGAGAGAGAGAGAGAGAGGATCACCTCAGATGTCGAGCATTCCACTTGGCATGAAGCGAATGCGGTGGAAACGCAGCCATAGGGGAAGAGTGAAAGAAGGGAATCCTATGAAAGTGACCATCAACCTCTACTCTCCACGATATCCACACATCTGCTATGCTGACTTGAATGTTAAGAAGATCCTCTTTTTCCATTGTAAGATCCCCCTCTTCCGTGGCGAGAAGAGAACATTTCATGCTGAGCAAGTCAGCTGGTCCACTCATGAATATTGTGTGCCTTCAGTGAAAATAGATCTCCTCTTCTTCCTCTCTTATCTTTAGTGATAGAGTGAGAACTCTTTCTGACAAGGCGGACCTAAAAACGTGCTCTCTCGGCGAATGAGAGTCGTCGGAATTCCTGGCTACTGTAATATGCAATCCTGATTCCTTTTCAAATCCAGAGTAGATAATTTCTTCTCTGCCCTTCCTATCGATAGGACAGGAAAACTGAAAGAATTGTTTTATGCACTTAAATGGTCAACCACTGACGCCTTTCAGAAAAATATTCGAGAAAGATATTGACGTCGTGAGCGAGTCGGGAGATGGCGGAAGCCAATGCATTCTCAGAGCAGAAGGACTCGGCGACTGGGAAATGGCCTTTCACTGCTTCAGCCTCGATGGGCACTTCCAAGGTATCTCTGAAAAAGAAACTAACTATGGAAAGCAAACCTTTTCATATAGAACCTCTGAGATGCCTTTAAGATGAGAGCGGCAGAGAGGAGTCGGGTTAATGGAGATGCCGAATTAGCCCCTTTTCTTATTATTCTTCTAGAGTGTGTTGCATATTCAAGAAGGGCGTCCTCTTCTCTAAAGTTGTCATGAATAATTAAGACATCAAGAAATGAATTCCATAACAGAAGACTAGAAACTGGAGAGAAGGCGTCCGGAGAGCCAGAGATGAGAGACGGAGAGGCGCCGTTGAGTGAGCACGCCAGACACTCCGTCCAGCACGAGACTTGAGGTGGCAGCCAGCGAAGAAAATGAGGAATGGCTGGGAGAGAGGAGCAGGCAGCTAGGAATAGACTCACTTCACCCGTACTTCTTGAAGAAGAAGGAACGACGACACAGACGACGGAGGACCACTTCCGTTTGGAGCACAACGGCAAGAGGGACACTTGAAAGAACATCAGAATTCGAGCTAGTACACAAATAGATTGATCTAAGATCAAATAAATCGTGTCTGAACTTGCGGCAGAGCTGCGATGAGTACGAAGATACAGTGGCTGGCAAGAGAAGATTCAGAGCGAGAGAGAGCTGGGAGGGAGGAGGATCAGAGACATTGTCATGCTATTACTATTCATGTTAATGTACACACCAGTGATAAGGCTAAGAAGAAGGAATGAAATGGCCACGACGACCACGAAGATCAACAGCCGTTGCATCTCCTCTTCCAGAAGAGACCGTCTATTTTGCTCTCTTCTCATTTTTGCCAAGGCTTGCGCGAGAAGCTGAACGTTTAACTGAGTCAGCATATCTTGCTACTGAAATGAAAAGTACAGTATGCCTGCCAGTTCGAATGACACAAGCAATGGCAGAGCCGGAGAGAACTCTACAGCCAGCCAGTGTAATATTCCTCGCTTCAGCGAATGGAGTCCCTCTTCTCGCTGCCGTCGGCAACAATTCAATATTGCATGCCTAAGACCCATTTTACTTTCTTACGTCAAACTAAGATTAAGCCTTCCGAACTGAATGGCTAACAATCTTAGAGAAAATGCTGTTGTCGACCGTTAGACGCTTATTGAAATCGACATGAATAATTCTAGCGTCGGCCGGAACTCGCTGCCCAGCTCTGCAAGCAGAACTACAGATAGTGGCAAACTGCTAATGGTAAGAGAGATGTGTTTGTCGAGAGAGAGAGAGAGAGAGAGAGAAAGAGATAGAGAGAGAGAGAGCGAGAGAGAAAGACACAGAGAGAGAGAGCGAGAGAGAAAGAGAGAGAGAGAGCGAGAGAGAAAGAGAGCGAGAGAGAGTGTGTGTATGTGAGGGAGAGTGAAAGAGTGATGAAGTGAGAGAACAGCGAATTGTCGACCTCAAGAAGATCAGATCGCCGACGACAAGTTGCTCCGTTGCCAGAATTCGCTTCCTTCCTTCACGCAGAGCTTCCAAGGAGAGGGGCAGGACATCTCCATGGCAGATCAACTGAACTGTACCCTTGTCCCCACTGATCACTCTCAGACCTTCTGATCAGTAACCTGTGATTTTAGATCTTCTCTTGCTAGAAGAAGGGAGGTCAGTGCAAGCAGAATGACTAGTGTGAAGAGAAAGAGAAGGAAGAGAATCAAGTCTGAGCAGTCTAAAAGGAACTAAAGTTTTGCATGTCCGAGATGCAGAAGTTGTAACCAAGAAAGAAAGCAGCAAGAAGAGCAACGGCGGTGAAGATGAGAATGATGAGTTGAGAATAGATGAGAGATCGTAGGAAAGAAGCAGAGAACAGAAGGAAGAGCCTGGACGAGTTGTCCGGAAGGCGGTTCGGGCCACGAATCGAGAGACGAGCGACTGCTTCATCCTGAGAGAGGGCCACTCTCTTCACTTCTGGACACAAGAAGAGGCACCCCACCTCCTGAAGCCCTAGCGAATTCGCTGGATTCCATCGGTTGATGCGAGAGAGAGGACACAGATCAGCCAGTCCTTCAAGAATTTAACTAGTCCGAGAGGAAAACAACATTAGACAGAAAATAGATGTCGAGAGAGAGAGAGATTGAGAGAGAGAGAGAGAGAGAAAGAGAGAGAGCTAGAAAAAGACGGGGAGAGAGCAATGTGTGAGAGAGATACGGCAAGGAGAGAGTGCATGAGGCAGACAGAGAGCGAGGAGAGAGAGAGAGAGAGAGAGAGAGAGAGAGAGAGAGAGAGAATTCGAGTAGAGTGGGAGGGAGAGAGAACGCGGTAAAGAACCTGGGATATCGAGGGTGTGTTCGAAGGCTGATATGCTCTTCGTTCTCTCCTGAACACAATCTACACGTTCGAGATTATACACATTTTAGTGTATTTAATTGCATATTTTATAATAACGAAATGACTGTTAAAAAAAGAATTGGCTGACTATACCATGCATGGCAAGGCCGCTCTCGGAGACATCGACAACCCCTTCCTCAACAACTACGGCCTCATCTCATGGAAGTGACAGAAGTGACCACACCACAGCTGTCATGCGTCGTACGCTGCTTACTACCCCCGTCCACCCATACATCTTTCTCTCTCGCTTCCTCTCTCCCCTTCTATCTTTCTATCATCCTGGTATTACCGCTAATACCGGGCAGTTGCCCCTCGACCATCGAAGACCTTGCAATGCACAATTCGAGTGAGAAGTCTAACGCATCGTATATTCACAGAATGAATGGATAAAACAAGGTTGGAAAGTATCATGAGCGGAAAGGATTATGAGTCTACTTAGGGTGGAAATACATCACAGAGAATAGAGCCCAGGCCATAGAATAGAAGGAAAGCGCATGAATACGATGTTAGTCCAATCATATGTACAAATACTCGCAGACAGTGCGACCAGCAAAGGCAACCTCGGAGAACAGACAATTTCAAGCTGGACAATAAGTGAATGAACGAATGGTACAATAGAAGTAATGTCAGTAACGAACATCTAGAATGGCACAGAGTAAGTCAAGATATAAGTAAGAGAATTGGAGGTTAGGGAAGTCAGCGAGGGGGGAGATTTTCCCCATTCTCCTTTCTCATGTCATGCCAGATGCTGGACTGCGTGTCAATCTTGGAGTGTTGGAAGCTGCATCCGTAGTCGGGAGGGTTGGCGGGGTCAGGAGCATTCGAGCGGCGGGGAGGATTCGAGAACACTTGGCGGCTGCCCATGCTAAACAACAGCCACTCTGTACATTTTCAATGGGTTAGACAATATCGTATGAATATCGCCCTTTCATTCAGTTTACATTCGGTGAAGCTTACACGAACTTGGTCGAGGAGTTGGCGTCTTGATGGAGAAGACTGAAGATGGCAGAGTTCGAGTTGAAGAGGGGCAGAGAAGAATTGAGGTCAAGCGCCATTCGAGAGAAGCGAGATGAACGGTTCTGGAATCAAAAGAAGTTTAAGAAGAGAAGGCGAAAGAGAAAGAGAGGGAGACGGAGGAGAGAGACAGACAGAAAGGGAGAGAGAGGGAGAGAGAGAGAGAGAGAGAGAGAGAGAGAGAGAGAGAGTAAAGCAGAAAAAGAAGAAAGAAACGTCGTATCCACGAGGAGGCTGCAACTGCTCAAAAGGATTCCGTGCGACGGGGTTGGGATAACGGGCGGCAGCGTTGCGGTGGATGAACTGGCAGCGAGAGCCGTAGCGGCACTCCCCCTCACGCTCGAACTTCTCACACAACACGGTCTTGTACTTCGGGTGCAGACGGCCACGGGGCTGAGCACGGGCAACATTATTAGAGGAGAACATAAATTGTTGAAGGAGATAGAGAGAGAGGAATGAGAGAGAGAAGAAAGATAGAGATAGAGAAAAAGAGAAAAAGGAGAGATAGCAGTGGGAAAGACATAACCTGAGTAGGGCAACGGAGCTCTTCGGGCGAGTGAGCGAAGCGACAGGTGTCCCCGTACGAGCACGCGCCATGCTTGCGGAAGGCGTCGCAGAGCGCCGTCTTGTAGGCATCTTGCTGGAGTAGAGAGAGAGAGAGAGAGAGAGTGGGAGAGAGAGAAAGAGTCGGAGAGAGAGAAAGAGTGGGAGAGAGAGAGAGAGTGGGAGAGAGAGAGTGGGAGAGAGAGAGTGGGAGAGAGTGAGTGAGGGAGTGTGTGAGAGAGAGCGAGTGCGAAAGTGAGAGTGAGTGGGTGCAAGTGAGAGGAGGAGACAGAGAGTGAGAAAGCAGGGAGGAGTACAGGGAACAGTTAAGAAAGTACGACAAATTATGGGACAGAACAATATCCTAGAAGTGGAAAGAGTGAAATGACAAGCCTTCCGCCTGTGCCGCGTGACAATCTCTCGCTCTTCATCCGTCATCTTGCAAGGGTCGAGAGTGAGAAGAAGGTTAAGTGGACGAGCTGACTCTTCCCTCGGAAGCTGCTGAAAGACAAGGAGAGAGAGGAGCAAGAAGACAGAAGAGGAACGAGGAGAGATCACTGGTTAGGGAAGGGAGAGATAGGCTACGCGAGTAGATATGGCAAGCAACGAAAGAGAAAATGAAGGAAGTTAAGTACAAGATGGAAACTTGGAATATGGAGAGATCCGACAAAATAAAATAACTGACAATTGGCAGACTCATGTCGGGGTTGCCGTTGCTGAGGAAGAATTCATCAGGAAAGGAAGAATCTTGGGAGGACGGCGTTGGTGGAGGGCCGCGGAGGGAGGGAGGGTGCTTGCCGGAGAGGTAGTTGGTCAGATACTCCGCCCGCTGCTGACGCTGCACGGCAGCCAACGCTGCTGATGCAGCATTCTCTGCCATTCTGCAGCCAGAAAGAGTACAACAGGGAGACAAGCACGAACATGGAAAGACTGAGGAAGTGGAGAATGGAGCGAGAGCAAGTACGGAGATCAAGGTGGGGGGTGAGCGAAAGGGGATCATGAGATGACTGGAGAAGGGCAGAGAGGGAGCGCCGTGATCTACCATGCCATGAAAAGCACACGTCCGAAGCAAATAAAAACAAGTCTTTCTTTCCGCGGACTTTCCTCACGCCACAGCTAGTCAATCGCGTCAACACTTTCAACCTCACTCATTTATTCTCAAGCTCGAAAAATAAAATTAACAGAACTTCAATAAGAATACCGGTAAAAAGGGGGAA
Organism: Allodiplogaster sudhausi; assembly: GCA_945643635.1. Classification (NCBI taxonomy): domain Eukaryota; kingdom Metazoa; phylum Nematoda; class Chromadorea; order Rhabditida; family Diplogasteridae; genus Allodiplogaster; species Allodiplogaster sudhausi. The sequence goes on from CALZFC010000005.1 coordinate 7,693,732, forward strand.
AAGAATGATGAGAATCACCAATGTAACAGGGATGATATCATCCCATGATGCATAACAATTGTCATCCAGAACGGAACCCGCTATGGAGCATCGAGTGAGAGGAGGTCATGCGAACAACAGAAATGGGGGATTGGATAAAAGAAAGTGGGGACAGTGGAATGGAATCAATCCTCATGGAGGACGGAGAATGTGTGCGAGAGAGTGGAATCTGCTGCTCCCCCTCCATCTCCGTTCCCTCCCTCCCCTCGCGTATTCATCATCAGAGTCTCCTCTTCCATTGCTGCTGCTCGTTCGCGCTCCAGTCTGAAGCAGATCTTGTCATTCTTTCGGAATCACAGCCTAATCCTCAAGCCACTGACAACAGACTTTTAGAATTAAGTTAAATAGAGAACAACTAAACAGGATGCGAAGCGACGTAAGATGTAATAGGTAACGAGCTTTGTTTGCTAGTAGGAAAAATAGCGAACCTGAGTGTGACAGAAGCGAAGAAGGCAGGGATGGACTGTCTGCGGCCAATCATCTCTTCCATCTCAGAAGAGAAGCGATGAGAAGGGCGAGAAGTTGTAATAGAAGTCGTCTCTTCTTCGCCCAGAAGATTCACTCGGCCTTCGTTATCAAACTGCAACATTTAGAATGGATAAGAAAACATGGAGAGTCAGAGAGATTGAGGCAGAAAGAAAGGAAAAGAGGCAGAGCGAGATAGAAAGTGTTAGAGAGAGACAGAGAATCAACATTCCCCTAAGCCAATATAACCTAACAAATATTTTGATTGATTGATTTATTTACGTGCTGCTGCCACGTGTTAATGAAGATATGTGTATAAGTGATAAAGCAATGGATGGTATGGTATACATAAGAAGATACAGTACATATGATGAAAATACAGTATATGTGGGCTATTGCAATGGGATCGCAGATGGGGAGGAGAGGGAGGCGGGAGGTGAGTGCTTGGCCAGGCTGTTGAAAGCTTTCGCGGATATATTTTGCCAAAGTTCAGGTAGGGAAGAATTGTGTGATAATGTAAAGCTAACGGGGAGTATTGTTATTAACACACGGAAAGAGACCTGAAAGACGAAAGGCTCCTGAACTGGATCGTAGACAGAAGTGACCTGGCAGTTCTTCTCATCCTTCATCTTGACCTGAAGGCCGGTCAGAGTAGTCGAGACCTCTCTGAAATGGTATGGTGGGGGATAAAAAGGAAAAATAGAAAGAAGAAAGAAGAATTGAATCTCACCGGTACTTCCTCGTAATCTCTGCATGGATACTCACAGTGCGCTCCTTCTCTTTCTCCTTCTGACGAAGTGCGTTCTCCAAAACTGAAAACATGTACACATTCAATTTGCGAGTAATTAATAAGCGACAAATAACACAACAAAAGTAAAAGATAAGCAGAGGAACAAAAGGAGTGATAATTGAAAGAAGAGGAAGAAAAGCAAAGAAACTGGCCGAGAATCTTTCTCTCCAGCTCTACGACGTCCTCCTTGGCTCTCTTGGCCAGTGGTGCTCCATCTTGGGAAGAGCTCGAGTCGAGGGAAGCCGCCAGTTCTCGCTTTCTCATCATCTCCTCCTCAATACACATCTTGCGAGTGGAATACAAGGTATTCTCATTATTTTCAATCCAGCTATAATCAAGTGACTTGGGAGAAAGAGGAATAAATGAGGAAGAAACCTGCTCCATCAACTCCTCGTTCGCTGCATCGAACGGGTTCCTCTTCATGTGACATATCTGAGTGGAATCTCCAGCGTCCGTTGCAGGAGTTTGTTCCTGAAATTGTTTTTATGTAAACGTGAAAAAGGTAAAGAAAAGAGTTAGAATAGACCTTGATGAAAGTGATCTCCATTCTAATCTGATTACACTGTTCCTTGGCCTGGCGCTCCGCCTCCTCGGCCTCTCTCACTCGCTCTCTCATCTCTTGCTGTACTTGCTCAACCCGCTCACTCTCGGATGCGGCCATCGCTCGACTAGAAAGAAGAGAACGGATTGCAAGTAATACTTAGGTCAAGAGACGGTCATTGAACAAAAGCTTCAAATTGTCTAACATATCATCTGCATGGCGAGCAGTCATCTCCTTTTCATTACGAAGTTCAACTTCCAGATCGCGAACTCTACATTAACCAAATGTAATAAACCGAGGAAAAGATGAACATGGAATTCTACACACAAAAAATATCTGTAGAACACATGTGTCTCTCAAAGCAAAACCTTCTTATAGGTCAAAGAACATCTTCTGCAGGTCTTTGAACGAAAAGAGCGGTTGTGTATTATTTGCGAGCGCAGACCTTGCATTGAGATGAGCGATGCGATCGTGGAGAAGACGAGCAGTTGCTCTGTCTGGAGAGGAGGACGCAGCGAGGGCAGCCACGTTGACACTGCGCACGGCCTCCAGCTCGGCCTGCAAGTGGAGAGCACTCCTCTCAGTCAAATACAAGAGAGAACGAACAAGAGTATCGTTGAGACTCTTGTTCAGTAGACGGTACTTCTCCTCGAGGCTAATCTTCTCTTCGCGTACGATTATGTATTTCTGTGCGTTGTTCCTACAACATGCCATATTTCCCGATTTCAAGTGGTAAAATGAACTAGCAAAAGAAACTGACTGCGAAACCATGAGCTTATCCTTGAGCTTGTCATTCTGCCATTCCAATTCGCTGATTCTCTCGTCTTTCTCATAGATCGAAGAGTCCAGGGCACTTCGGTACAAGTCGAAGGATTCAGCAAAGATGTCAGTCTTCTTCTTCTCGCTTTCCACGGCAGTAGATATCGTTGCATCTGTCAACAGTACAACTGACGTCATGCAATTTCTTTCACTTCTTAGAAGTAAAACAGAGCAGCTGAGATTCAAACCGAAGAAACCGGCGTTTTCGTCTGAAAATCGAATATTAAACTATGTAATCTAACCATGAACATTGATCGCTTCATTCTGATTTATTTCTTCTTGTTGTTCCTCGTCCATTCCTTCTCCATCGATACCCACAAAATCCAGCGCAGATCCAGGAGCGAGTTGAGCTGCCAACTCTGTAGAAAATGAGAAATATCTTTGTGCAAAAATTCGTGCAATTTACATTTAGTCTTGCCCACTGTTCAAATGAAAATATGAGGAATATTAAGAAGATGAAGAAGAAATATATACGCAAGAAGCAAACCGTCTGTAAGCCGCTCCGGCTCCATCATCCGATATGACTTCTGAATCTTAAAAAAAGGACCGTATAACAATGAGGGAGGCGGAAGCATTCTTATCGGTTGGGAAGTAGAATACCTCAAAACGGTTCTCCTTTGTCCATTTCTTATTCGCAAGAAGAAGGCGCGCGCACTCGTTGAGCTGTGCATCCTGCACAGAAAGCCACGGTTCAACACAAACACCGACCAATTAACATCTCATGTCATAATATTGAAAAAAGCAAGATAAAGAGATGGTGCAAACCTTCCACTGCAGCCAAATGAACTGCTTCTCAGCAAGCTGCTTGTAGATGGGCCCGTTCAGGCAGTCAGGTCTCTGTAAGAAGGATGATTTGATGGAAACATTGTTGTAGACTAACAAACCGAAGGCCGAGTCAAGTCGAGTTCTCGATTTTCATCTGTTAACTTCTTGACTTGAGCCCGAAGCTCCGTATTTTGTCGTCGCAGGCCTTCAGCTTCCCCCTCGGCAGCCTGCAAAGCTAAGGATATTCAACCTCGAGATGCAGGATTTGTCTGACCCTCTTCTGTTCGGTCGCAGTCTCGACTTCCTTCTTCTGCATTTGGATCTTTCTCTTGTGCAATTCGAGCTGCTCCTTCATGTTGATGAACTGCGCGTTCAGATTCAACTCTGAACAAATACAAACCATCTCTGAGGGGAAATAAAAGAGTAAGAGATGCAGCAGACCTCGCGTGGGGGCGCTGAAGGTCTCATCAAGGCTTATCTTCGAAATTGGCCGTTTCTCTCCGTAAAGCGCGAAAGAAGAACGAGGCCGGAGGGATGTAAAGGAAGGCATGCGATTTTTGAGATCAGATCTGAATGGCCACTTGTGGATCCGTTCGTGGAAGGGACAACTGACTTGGCAGGGAAGTGCTTGTCAAATTCCTTCGAAACTTGAGCAGCGAAGATGCGAGTTGACTCGCTGGGCCCACTCGGGCTCTCTGACTCTTCATCCGAAGAAAACTCCATTGCAGTCACTTCGTCAACTATAATCAGAGCGAAGCTTCGAATGAAGTCGAGAAAGGAGATATTAATGACTGTTGCAAACAGTTGGGATAGCGTATCCACTACATTCCTCAGCAATATTTATTAAGGCTCGACTTTCCAAAACAAACACAGAGATCATTTGTTATCATTAACTAGTTAGAACAAAATAAGCAGTGCAATTAACAAAAACACAGGTGAGAAAAAAAAAGTAAAATTATTAATAACAACGATAATTAAAAACAACGATAACAGAAAGCTTAATCAGATCGAATGGGGAAAGCATCGAGAGTATAGTGTACATATCCGAGATTGAGGTACACATCAATGAGATGAGAGTCTCCCGCAGCATACAACGCAGTTTCAGTTTCTAGTATACTGTAGATGGCCGTTGCAGACGTCTCAATGCTGGAAGCAAGCGCAGTTTAAGAGATTAAACTAAAAGGGAAAAAACATTTCTGATTTGTCACCTCTGAGATTTCTTGGCGTCGTAATTCCACTGCTCGAGCTGGGGAGACGAGCCGCCACAGACAATCTTGTCCCCTCGCATCAGGGCAGTGAGGTGGAGCACATCTTCTGTAAGGGACGGCACAGTTTCAGATAAAGTTTTGTTCACGACAACGATACCAACTGCACAAAGGAGATCTAACCATTTCCTTCGAGTCTCTCGGCAAGGGAATACGATCCCATATGCCAGATGCCGAGGTCAACCCCACCTCCGCACACCATGAAGTTACCACCGTCCGAGGCGAGGGCAGAGACACGCTTGCCAAGTTCAGGACGAGCAACCTACGGAGGAAGGTTGGTGAAGAAAGAATCAGAGTACTCTTCAGCTATGATCCCAAAAAAAAAGTGATGAAACCTTCTTCTCTTGCGCGACATTAATTGTATGAATGGTCGATCGACTGGCTCGTGCATCCCAGATGCGGACAGTTCCATCGGCGGAAGCAGAGAGAAGAGAAGAAGGGGAAGAGGCCACCGCCAACTCGCACACGTAATCCGAGTGGCCGGACAGGCACGACAACGGCTGCAACTTTCATCTTTTATCATTATGATTTACACAACTATTGTGAATCGAGAATACCTGCTTAATAATTTCCAGCTCAGAATCAGAATATTTCCAATGAAAAGGTTTCCACTCTCCCCCAAGAGAAGCGAGCTGACCTTGCAAAGCCCCTCAACGTCGTATTCACGAAGTGAGTTGTCACCTGCCCCAGCTGCCCAGATCCGTCTGCCATCATCCGATACATGCAAGACCAGGAAGCGCAATGTTGCAGCCTTCATATATTCAACTATGATAAAAAGAAAGAACAGAAGTCAGAGATGAGAAGAGGGAACCTTCAAAACAAGGAATCCTGGCAAGAGGGCGAGATGCAGAATCATCCTCACTCTTCTTTGAGATATCGTCCCAGCAATACACGAGAATATATCCATGCGTATCACCACAGATCTACAAGAAGAACTCGATCACGGCTCTGCTCGAATGCCGGCTACAGAATACGAACAAGGTGATTGCCAGCAGTTTTCATGGCGAACACGGGATGTTTCAGTTTAATGAAGTGCGAGAGGGACTGCGCTCCGCCGCTGCTGCTCTCAGACAATTTGAAGAAACACAGCCTGGCCAAGTTGTCCGAGGCAACCAGCCATTTTTCTGCGACATCGAAGCAAGATGAAAACTGAATTAAATTAGGAAGAGTACAAACCGTCTTTCGAGACGCAGAGGCGGTAGATCTTCAGATAGTAACGCAGTCGATGTTGGCTAACACGTGCAGACACCATTCTCAATGGACATTCTTCAAAATTATAAAATAGAACTACAAAAAATTGCGAACGAAACCCCCTTTCTCAAAGCATTTACTGCTTGCTTTTTCAAGTTTAAACAAGGTGAGTACAGTATCAAAATATTTCGGCGGCGCGTGCTATTTGTCAAATCTGATTCAAGCCTTTAAAAGTTCAAACATTTTTTCGATAATTCAATGAATCACTCTCACTATATTCTATTCCCGCGAGTGGTTGCCATGCTACAGTTCGTCTTCTTCTTCTCTTCAATTACACTCACTTTTGCGGGAGAATCTTCTCCCGTATTCAGCGACGAAGTTTTCTCCCTCAAAGAGCTGACCGCTCTGGAGTCGTTTGGATTGAAGCCTTATAACAACGTCTCCATAAAAGTTATTAATATTCATAAAAGTTCATAAAAGCATCGATTCTCTGCATTCGTTTGTAAGTAATCCTTTCTTTCAGGAATGCGGGGACTTCAATAGGACGCTTCCTTCACCTCTTACTGTAGTGGTTCGTTTGTGGAATCTGGAGATACAGCAAGAATAGTAATTATGAATTAGGATAAGAATTAAAAGATAGATAGAGAGAGGGGAAGATAATGATGCATACATACAATTTGGAGGTGTTGACGGAAGAGATGAAGCACTACTGGCACCGCACGGTTCTCTGCAGCGTTCTCCGGTTCGCCTCTGCGAAATCCGTGTTTCTCATGCCGAAAGAAAGTCCACCATGCGCGATGGCTAAAAAGGTGCAAACCCATTGCCACGTGATGAACAAGAATGAGTTGAGGAGTACATTTGATGCAGGCGCGTCTCATTCATCCCTCTCCCGAGATTGTCTTCGTGGAAGTGCGCCAGCCAACGCACAACGATACATGCTGCACTTCCATTGTATGGGGTGCTCTCGGGCCATTCCTCCAGGTCATCTACTCCTTCATTCAAACTCAATTCTTCTCAGTTCTTCCATGCCCTCTCTCTCTATGTTTCTACACACTCTGCATGCTCACCCTCTTCTCTTTCTCTCTCTCTCTCTCTCTCTCACTCTCTCTCTGTCTCTCTGTCACCCTCTTTCTCCCTCTCGCTCCCTCACTTTATCTCTAGCTTTATGCTGCAGATTCGTCTCCTAAATCTCACCGTGATAGGAGAGGCGTACGCGCAGCTCAGATTGGGCACAATCGGGGGACTCGTCGAGTGAGGCTCCATCGCTGTTTATTTTCATTCTGTCTTTATCCCTCACATTTTCTCTCTCTCTCTCTCTCTCTCTCTCTCTTTCTTTCTCTCTGCCTCACTCTCATTCTCTCTGTCTCTCTTTCTATCTGCCTGACTCTCTTCTCCCTGTCTCTCTCTCTCTCTCTCACTCACTCCCTCCAACTTCTGTTTTGAGCATGGAGTTGAGTCTGGTGAAGCGAAAGAACTTCCTCGTGAACACGGCGGCGGTCTTCTTCGATCTCTTCTTCCTTTCACAGCTCGCAAACCGAACCACCAACTATGTTCGTTTCGCCATCCAAATAAAATTCAAATGTGGAAACAAAGTCAGTACAAGTAATATCACCTTTTCTTATTCTTTTTTTTTTTTAGATCACCGGACCTGTCCGTTCTATCAACGCCACCTTCGAACACGGCGAAGTTATCAGGAAGTTAAAGGCACGAAACAAAATTCAACATCCTAGGACAGAGAGAGAGAGAGAGAGAGAGAGAGAGAGATAGATAGAGAGAGATAGAGCGTTAAAGCTCGAAGAGTGTCTTGAACTGATCTACTGAACGAGAACATTGACAGGACATGTACAACTCGATACTGTCGGAGGAGCACCAGGCGATAGTCCTTCTGCTGATCCCGTGCTCCGTTCCTCTCACTCTCTTCGCCGCTGCCATTGCGGCTGCTGTCCTTGTCGACCCTAAGGCACCTCCTTTTCATTCATGCTCTTCTCACTTCTCTCACTCATTCTCTAATGCTCACTCCCTATCCAACGTCATTTTGCAGAAAATAGCCGAGTCTCACGACTACGCTGTCGTTTGTGATTCTTCAAAGGTTTCTGATGTCGATTGCTATCAATAACATAACACTTTTGTTGAATCCCTGCTTTGAACAGTTGAAATAAGATCATAATTCAAGAGGATCCATATGTTATGCTAAAATTCAGATGGAAGATATAAATGGAAAGATCGAAGAAGAAATGAAGGTGCCGGAGACAACAACTGCGGCTGCTGGGACAACTAGTGCTTTGGAGACTGTGAGTTCTTCCGTTCTAACGCTGTATAATGAAAAAAATGCTACTTGCCAGGCAAAACCAAACTCCACCAATGATTCGGTCTCTCTGGCTCCCTAGCACGTCACAAGAACACAGCAGCTTCCACGTTTCCTTAACTCATGCTGATGATAAAACCTTTCAATTCGTAATGGAAGCATCTCACTGTTCCCTATGCAACTGAAAGTTAACTAGTTCTTTCTGGGCCTTCTAATTCGTAAAACATCTGCACGTATACAAAAACAATTTTCCCGGTATTATTAACTACACCAGAACCAATGAAAATTGTACCTCACACGCAACTCAGTATTCAAACACCAAATATTTAGAATTGCATAGATGGACAGCCCGTTTTCCAATTTGAACTTTTCTGTTTACTTGATAGGCAGAAATACAGACGTTGCAGTCTGTATTAAGACAAATGATAATGAGAGACATAGTTGTTATCTTTGATTACTGTAATTTTGAGCCAGATGTAGAACCAAAACTATAAACTACAATGGTTGTGGCTGCACTGGCAAAAGTGAACATTTTGCAGCCTCTTTTTTTTTTGTTAAACAAAGAAAGCAATTTTGAAAGATTCGTTGGTAGTTTTACTTAATGGTTCTTATTTCTTATTGGGTGAAGGATGTCGAACTGCCGCCGTCTTTTCAACACAGCAGCGAGACAAACTCGCTCCTTTTCGACATCCAGGAGAGCAGATAACAAGGTATTGCAAACTGCAGCAATCTATTCCTTTGATTGAGTGAGTGGTGGACTGTCTGATTGAATGACACCTTCTTGTTGCAGGAGGTGTTCATCGTGTCCGCCGCTCGTACTCCGATGGGCTCGTTCCGCTCTTCGCTCTCTTCGGTGCCGGCCACGCAACTTGCTGCAGTTGCCATGAAGGCCGCTCTCGAAAGGAGCGGAGTCCCAGCCAACGCCGTGCAAGAGGTTCCAACACATCCGTTTTTTTTTTAGTTTCTTACTTTGTTCGATCCAACGCCTATTATTGTATCTTGTTCTTCTGATTATAATTTGTAATTGTGAGGTATTCCTTGGTCAAGTGTGCCAAGCCAATGTGGGCCAAGCCCCGGCTCGCCAGGCAACTCTGGGTGCTGGCTGCGATGTCTCCACTGCAGTCACCACTGTCAATAAGGTTCATCTTTCTTCTTCTGCTCGCTCCATCTCAGATTGTCCATTCAGGTCTGCTCATCTGGTCTGAAGGCAGTAATGCTGGCCGCGCAGCAGATCCAAACCGGCCATCAGGAAGTTCGTTCTTCTTTTATTCTTGACATCTTCTAGTTGAATTACATGGAGTACTGTTGTCGTTGCAGGTTGTGGTTGGAGGTGGCATGGAGTCCATGAGTCAAGTTCCTTACTACCTTCCACGCGGTGACACTCCATATGGCGGTATCCAGCTTATTGTCCGTTTCCCTGCTATCTATCGCGTTCAATTTGCTTTGATGAAAAGAGTAGAAGTGAACGCCCAAATTGCACAGGATGGAATCGCAAAGGACGGCCTGACGGACTCGTTCGACAATGTCATCATGGGTCTGTGTGGAGAGAAGACGGCGTCTGAACTGAGCATCGGTCGGGAGGAACAGGATGCATACGCCATTCAGAGCTACACTCGCTCTGCTCAAGCTTGGAAGGTTCACTCACATTCTGTTATTATGTTATTACATCGCATTTGAGCTGATAGCATTGTGACCATCAATCTACAACTACATCTGGCCATTGTTTCAGAGTGGAGTGATCGGACCCGAGATCGTGCCTGTTAACGTGAAGACACGGAAGGGAGTGACTGTGGTGGAGAAGGACGAGGAATACACTCGCGTTGACTTCGACAAGCTCAAGGCGCTCAAAGCGGTCTTCAAGAAAGGTTTCTAACCTCTTCTAAATTAGTTGTAGCTTTGATTTCAATGTCGCATTTTGTATGAGTGCAATCGTCTGTTGAAGTAAATGCTAGAAGGCTTCAGACGGCACTGTGACTGCGGGGAATGCGTCGACCCTCAACGATGGCGCGGCTGCCCTCGTTCTGTTGTCTGCCGACGCCGTGAAGCAGTACAAAGCAACTCCTCTCGCTCGCGTCGTTAGCTACGGAGACGCTGCCACGAAACCTCTCGATTTTGCTCTCGCGCCTGTTCTTCTCGTTCCAAAGGTCTGCATTATCCTAGTTTCCATGATAATATTTGTATTTAGTTAATACTATGTTTGTTTATCGAGGTGATTGGATGCCAACCGGTAGTAGTTTATTTTACTGACGGTTTTTGTTCTGTGTGTCGAGTTTCGGAAGAGTAGACATGTTTGAGAGACGGACTTTAACTCCTCTTTCTTTGAAACCTATTGGATTCTTGCCCGCTGCTCTCTCTTCTTGTCTTCTCATTCTTACGTCAGCAAGTGTCAAGTATCCCACATATTCTTTGCTCTCTTTCTTCTCTCCTCTCCCGATGCCTCCATTCCTGCCATTCTCGATCTCCTCTCTTTCTCTCTCTCTCTCTTTCTCTCTCTCTTTCTCTCTCTCTCTCTCTCTCTCCTCTCTCTCCTCTCTCGTGTTAACCCATTTCCAGTGAAGGAATAACTCAAACATCATAGTTCACTGCGTACTCACAGCCACGTGCTCCAATCTGCACCCATCTTTGCTCCCCACGAGTGTGCCAAGAAAAATCATGCTGCCAATGAAAAAGGCGCATTTTTGCATTACAATGTAAATTAAAAGTGTTGATATTGCAGCTTCTGAAATCGGCCGGCCTACGCCTGGAGGACATCTCCCAGTTCGAAGTGAATGAAGCTTTCTCCGTTGTTGCCATCGCCTTCCAGAAGAAACTGAACGTAGATCCAGCCATTCTGAATCCACATGGAGGAGCTGTTTCTCTCGGCCATCCTATCGGGTTCGTAAGACAACGAATATTTAATTGTACTCCCGTGTTCCGTCTTACAGTATGTCGGGTGCGCGCATCTTGGGTCACCTTGTGCACTCGCTGGCATCGGGCCAGAAGGGACTGGCTGCGATCTGCAATGGCGGTGGAGGCTCGTCCGGCATGATCATTGAGAAACTGTAATGACGGTAGCTTAGATCTGCTTCCACTCTCTTCCTCTTTAATCCCGAGATACGGGCTTTTTATTTTGCTGCGTTGTACTTATCAAACATATTTTGCCATTATACAAAGTGATTAGCAGAGGCTTTTACCTGTCAGGGAACGAATTAGGTGCAGATTTTGACTTCATAATATGTAAGGTTGTGCTACAGTTCGATAAATTAGTAATTACTGTAACAAGTTATCACATAATACAAACTCATTCGCTTACGGACGAACAATATGTTTCATAAAGGGTTTATGAATGAATTGTAAGCAGATACGCTGACGCTGATGTTTAGTCTCCGGTGCTCTTCATAATGAGTGAGCTGAAGGTAAGCGGAGTGGTTTAACTCATTTCATTTCTTGGCTACTGCCTGTTTTATGCAATCTTGTTCCTTATGACCAGTTCCTTAACAGTACCGAGTGTTTCTGTTGTCCGGTGTCCGCACCCCGATTGGCTCGTTCCGTGGTTCTCTCTCTTCTCATTCCGCTGTGCAACTCGGCGCTGTTGCTACACGCGCTGCCATTGAGAAAGCAGGTCGTATTCATTGGATCTATGTTAACACCTGATAAGTGTTTACGGGCGGACACTAAAAATAGCAATAATTATTGCTTTTATTCAAATTAAGGAATCTCACCTTCTGGAATTGATGAGACAATTGCTGGATGTCCCCTTAAAGCTGGTCTCGGCCAGAACATCGCTCAAAAGTTGCCAAATTGCCATTTCCGCTGGTTTTCATTTTCAGAATATTTTCTGATATGTAGTGCTGGTACGAAGAGAGTAATACTTTGAGGGGTGCCCGAATCTGTGCCTGCCTTCACAGTGAACAAAGTCTGCTCGTCTTCCCTCAAGGCACTTCATCTCGCTGCTATGGCCATCAAAGGTCGCTTTCCCGTCTTTCTCTTCTCCTTCCTCTCTCCACCTCCCTCTTATCACCTCTTTCTTCAGCTGCTGACTCTCCCTGTCGCTTCATGGTGACTGGAGTAGAGAGCATGAGTAATGTTCCCTTCTTCATGCCTCGCGGAGAGATTCCCTATGGAGGAGTGGCACTTACTGTCAGTTCTACATCACTGCAATTATTTCCATACACCATCCATGTTTAGGATGGTGTAGCGAAGGATGGACTCGAAGACGCGATGCTAAAGAATCCCATGGGGTTGTGCGCCGAAAAATCTGCCAAGGACTACGGTAGTTCATCTCTTATCACTCTTCTCATTGATGATATCAGCTGTGTCTAATTGAAGGAGTGACTCGCGAGGAATCGGATGCCTATGCCATTCAGAGCTACAAGAAAGCAGCTGCCGCCTGGGGGACCAGGCGTTTCTTCATGAGGTAACATCATATTTTTTTCTTCTCTCCCTCCTTTCTCTCTCTCCCTCTCTCTCTCCATTCTTCTTCTTCTCTCCCTCTCTCTCTCTCTCTCTCTCTCTCTCTCTCTCTTTCTTCTTCCTCTCTCTCTCTCTCTCTCTCTCTCTCTCTCTCTCGTTCTGTTCGACCAGGTCCAATTTATGTGACACCTTTCTAGGTAGTCCCAGTGGTGATAAAGCAGAGACGTGGACCGGACACGGTTGTTGAGGAAGATGAAGAATATAAGAAATTGATAGAGAGCAAGGTAACACTCAGCCTCATTCTATTAAAAGAGTAATTTGGATTTAGGTGCCTTCCCTGCTTCCGGTTTTCCTGAAAGATGGCAGTGGTACGATAACAGCAGCTAATGCTTCTTCACTTAACGACGGCGCAGTCGCTGCTGTCGTCAGTTGTGCATTTTTCTCTGTCTTCTCTACTCTCTTCCACTGTCTACTCTCTGCACTCTTTACTCTCTTCCACTTTCTGCTCTCTGCACTCTCTACACTTTGCCCACTCTACTCTCTTCCACTCTCTACCCTTTTCCACCCTCACCCACTGTCTCTCTTTTTTCCTCCCAAGTAATTCCTTCCACCCTCCCTGAAGGTGTCACGTGGGGACTGTCTCCCATCCGGTCTATCACCCCTAGCAGAGATCATCACATTTGCCAAAGCTTCCGGCCTTCCAGTCGATTTCACGGTCATTCCTGTGCTGGCCGTACAGAAGGTCCGTGACTTTTCCATTTAGTTGATCTGACAATGGTATTTTTATTCTCGAAATAAAAATATATAGTGCTGCGATGTCGTTAATGCTTGTAGTTGCTGTCAGCCCGTAATCTGAAAGTGGAAGATATCGCCCTCTGGGAAGTGAATGAGGCTTTCTCGGTAACTGCCATCGCCTTCATTAAGGTTTTTTTTCTTTAATAGTAATAACATTAGTTTTGAACCCCTTCGTTACAAGGCGCTGAAGATAGACTCTTCGCGTGTAAACATCAAAGGAGGTGCCGTTGCCATTGGCCATCCACTCGGGTTAGTTTACTACAATTTTGCGACTTTAATAAATAGTTTTTTTCTGATTCACTTTTTTTTATCTTAATGTCAGTCACTCCCTACTTTTATTATTTCTTTTGATTTTGTTGATAAGTAAGCTGACCATGAGCTGCGTGGTTGAGGATGTCTGGCCTGCGTATTGTTGTTTCCCTCGCGCACTCCCTCCAGCCCGGCCAGCTTGGCATTGCTGCCATCTGCAACGGAGGAGGAGAAGCCATGGCTGTTCTTCTCCAGAAACCCCAAGAATTGTCGTCCTCTCTCTAGCGCCTCTTTCTTGCTCTGCTCAATTATGCTCAAGGATCGGTGAGGGTTTTTCACATATTCCTTTGGGAATTCTCTGTATTAGCCAGATTCTCACATTCCCAAATTACATTCCATATCGTCACACATGTCATCAGTTTTTGTAGATGTATCTGTGATTAGATTTGCTTCAGATTACAGTACGCATGATAAGATGTATATCTGCTTAACGATAAACTGAAATGATTTATCGTGGGGGTGGGACTCGGGATGACTCTCGTTCTATTTGGTAGGGCTGGGTTGAGGGGGGCGGGGCTTCTTGTCTTTCTTACCTCCCTTCTTCCGCTTCTCTCTCAGCAGTGCCGAGTACTCAGCATCCAGCTGCGCGTTCAGCTAAGTAAGAGATATCGGATCACTCGTGCACAACTGTTAGGAGTCATCATTCTTCTAAGATTGTGGAGAGACCTCGATGTAAGTGCTGTAGATCTGACGGCGCAACCCTTTGAGATGCTCGAGCATCTGCTCCTCGTCTTGACTCGCGTTATACATCTTCCTGAGAGAGAGAGGAGAGAGAACGAGAGAGAGGAGAGAGAACGAGAAAGAGAGGAGAGAACAAGAAAGAGAGAGAGAACTAGAGAGAGAGAGAGAACGAGAAAGAGAGAGAGAGAGAGGAGAGGGAAAGACACTGTCTGACTGCTACTGACTGGCTGAGCTGGTCGCTCAATTGCTGCAGCTTCTCGTGACTCTGTGAATTGCATCGCTTGCGGCACCGTTCCTTCTTTGGCGTCTCGGTCCTTACAGTCTGGGGCAGAAGATTAATAGTTTCTTTTTTTCAAATTCGGGATGGAAAGATTGCGAGTGTTCCAGTCAGAATGTTATTGGTGAGAGCCAGTAGAGAGAGAGAGAGAAAGAGAGAGAGAGAGAGAGAGAGAAAGAGAGAGAGAGAGAGAGAAAGAGAGAGAGAGAGAGAGAGAGAGAGAAAGAGAGAGAGAGAGAGAGAAAGAGAGAGAGAGAGAGAGAGATGCACCATCCTGGAAGACATCTTGGTGGGCGTGACACCGATCCCCTCGAAGTCCTCGTCAGTCAATTTCATATGTCGGAAAGAGGCAACCGCTCTCGGTCAAATCGGAAGAGCACTCTGATTCCCTTCGCTACGGCTTTTACCGAGAAGCAAAGTGCAATAACGTTTCATAACACGCATGTTCCAGTTTTATCTATCTGCACGAATCTTGCGAGAACTCTCATCATCGCAGTTGTACTTATTTTGAACTTTTTGCACTTTAAAAAACATACATTTTCCTCTACGGCAGACAAGATAGAGATATTGTGTTTATCGAAAAAAAAATTTCAGTATCTTATGTGGTAGCGAAGTTGGCTACATTGTTGATGGGAAAACAACAGATGTGAGAAAGATGAGGGGCGCGTGATTCAGACGAGAGGTCAGAGCCTACAAATCATTATAAACATGCGAGAATAGAGTCAGACATTGTTTTCAACATTCAAATAGAAGGACAAAATAGATTAACATGAGTTAATACATGGAGATATTCGTTAAATAGAATAATAACGGTGTGCAAAGGAACTCAGTGCGTATTAGATAAAAGTGCTGTATATTACTCTGTCATATCTCTATGTTTTGCAATTCATAGACCGGACTCATGAAAGGGGGGAAAAAGAGCTGCAACAGCAAAGAATGTGACTAGAATATCTCTCTTTCGTGCTGTTTGCAAGTACCGTATTTGTAGTAGGTAAGTCAACATTGGTAATTATGTCAATCAATTCAAAAGAGAATTTAAAATTGAATCTTGAAGAGGGAAAGAGAAGAAGGGCTCTGGCCAATATGTCAATACGTGCATACATACAAAGATTACATGTGATTTCCGTTGTCATTGTAGAGGCTGGGGCGAAGGTTTAAAGGGATGCACGGTGGAACTGTCAGTTAAGGACTGGTGCAAGCAACGAATTGGATCAGAATGAGTGATTAAAGTGAGACCATTATGGATTGCCCGAATGGGTTGTGGAAGACAGCCACAGGGAAACGTCCCGGGACCTTCGAGAAAAAAAAACTTCAAGAAAAAAATAGGATGACGTTTTGTAAGAAGACAAAAAATGAGATCTTCTGATGAGAGTAGAATGCAATCAATCAAAGAAACTTGAACTTGATGATAAAACTTGAAGGAGATGGTCGGAAAGTTCATTGACATAAACATCAATGAAAAGATGAATCAGGGAGAATGAGGGTAGCGAGAGGGAGAGAATGAAGAGAAGTAGTGCGGGTGCTGATCAGTGGATCTTCTATGGGGGAAGGGACTCAGACGCGGTACGACCTGGAGGAGGCTGCCTGGGCGGCGGAAGTGGAGTCGCCACGCGGATGACGCGTGGCAAGCGGCGC